>JALJCO010008180.1:75000-151371 GCA_023101725.1 Atherinomorus stipes | reverse complement strand
CAGGGATGATGCAGGGATGAAGCAGGGATGATGCAGGGATGATGCAGGGATGAAGCAGGGATGATGCAGGGATGATGCAGGGATGATGCAGGGATGAAGCAGGGATGAAGCAGGGATGATGCAGGGATGAAGCAGGGATGAAGCAGGGATGAAGCAGGGATGAAGCAGGGATGAAGCAGGGAAGACGGCCCGGGATGAAGCAGGGATGAAGCAGGGATGAAGCAGGGATGAAGCAGGGATGATGCAGGGATGATGCAGGGATGAAGCAGGGATGAAGCAGGGATGAAGCAGGGATGAAGCAGGGATGATGCAGGGATGAAGCAGGGATGAAGCAGGGATGAAGCAGGGATGAAGCAGGGATGATGCAGGGATGAAGCAGGGATGAAGCAGGGATGATGCAGGGATGATGCAGGGATGAAGCAGGGATGAAGCAGGGATGAAGCAGGGATGAAGCAGGGATGATGCAGGGATGAAGCAGGGATGAAGCAGGGATGATGCAGGGATGATGCAGGGATGAAGCAGGGATGAAGCAGGGATGAAGCAGGGATGAAGCAGGGATGAAGCAGGGATGATGCAGGGATGATGCAGGGATGATGCAGGGATGAAGCAGGGATGAAGCAGGGATGAAGCAGGGATGATGCAGGGATGAAGCAGGGATGATGCAGGGATGAAGCAGGGAAGACGGCCCGGGATGAAGCAGGGATGATGGGGAACCTCCAGCTGGGAGGAGGAAGACCTCTGCAGGGCTCCGGACTCACTGCTCCGCCCGAACCTCAATCCTCAGGAGCCCGAGCAGAAACTTTAGGGGCCACATGGAAACGCCTGGCAAAGCAAATGTTCTCCTCTGCACTGATAAACACCTGATCAGGAAACGCAGACGCCGCTTACTCCCACTGGCAGGTTGCTGCCAGTTTCATCTGCACACTTCGTGTTCCCAGCATGTCGTTGGCAGCGTTGCAACGGATCAGTGAACTCTCAGTTCAGATCGGTTTACGGGTCACGGATCGGATCAATTTTCCCATCAGCAAAAAAGAAAAAGTATACAACAAATATACACTCAAAAACTCAAATATTACCAAGTATATTCCTCTAATTTCTAGTCAAAATATCTCATCACACTCAAAATAAGGTAAAATTACTTAAAGGCAGGTTGGATGATGTTCCAGGAACATTTTATACTATATTGCTTAAAGGCATATGCCTTTGGAGTCCTGGTCCTGGTCCTGGTCCTGACAGTCCTGGTCCTGACAGTCCTGCAGCATCACAGCCTGGTGGGAGCAGACAGTGGGACAGTGTCTCCCCGTCTTTTGTCTCACATGTCTCACATGTTTTTATCTCCTTCATACCTTCCTGCTGCTTAAATGCAGGAAATCATTTACAGACGGATGTTTTAACTAAACAAGACGATAATGACGAAGAATAAAGTTTATGGTGAATGATGCGTTTGCACACGTCTGTTTCAGGCTGCAGTCTCAGTGCAGCAGAGATCATGGACGTCTCTGAGCAAACGGGGACAGTAACAGCATAAAGCAGGTGGACGGTGACATGATGCTGCAGCTGAGCAGAACCAGAACCCGACCCACATTGTTCCAGAACATTTTCATGCTCATTCTGATCTACTGAGCTTCCATAACGGCGCATATCAACCTTATTTATCAGGTTGGAACAACACGACGTCGGATCCGAGCGGATGACTGAAACTCCGCCCTCCTGACTCACCACTCAGACACCAGGGCAGTAAATGGAGCGGACCCAGAGTCGTGCAGCCGGTGTCTTCCGACGTCTCCAAACATGTCTCTGAGGTCTCTGGTTGGCTGTAAACCTGCTGGTTTTACCGTCCAGCTCACCGAGCTTTGTGATGGACGGCTGACCAGCTGCTGCTGCACGTCACCGCATGTTCACGCCGCTTCATCAGCCTGAGCTAAACGCTGCGTGTTAGTAAACGGGGGTAACGTAGGGGGGGGTCTCATGTCACCAAGGTGCGTTTGTGTGTTTGTGAACATGCACATCGATGACACATGTAGACGTTAGAGCAACATGAAGAAGAAATCCAACAAAATGCAGATTTAAAAACGAATAATCTGACATGAACATGTGCTGTCCGTGCGGCGGACATCGTCTGACTCACTCACCAAACGGAAATGTACGCGCGTTTGGCGCCGGGCGAGTGTTTATGTCGGACTCTGCGTGTTACACGGTTCTGTTGGCTGGTTTGGTTTCAGGGCCGGGTTCAGACCTTCAGCTGTGGGTCAGAACTGGGTCAGGTTCTGGTTCCTGTCTGAAGAGTGACGGCAGGACCCTGGAGGCCTGCAGGGACGCTGGACCACATGAAACCCTGAAGACGACCCGCCAGAACCTGCAGTTCTGGTGGTTCTGGCCCACATTCTCCCCGCTGGTTCTGGTCTGACTTCATACCAACAGAGCCGGGACTCCGGGGACCCGTCATGAATAAGTCATAAGGGGTCCTGCTGTAATGACCAGACCGTCCAGATGGGGACCGCTCCATATTCAGCAGACACATGAAAGCGGGCCGGTCCAGACCCGTCGCTACCATTCACCCCGGGGTCGTCTTTAAGGAGTCCTCTAGGGAGGCATGAAAGGTCCGGCTTCAATGCAGACTCCACCGAGGTCTCCACCGAGGTCTCCATGGAGCCAGTTTCCCTGCAGACGGTGAGGGGGCGGTTCTGCTGGAGCTGCCGGTCCTTCCTCGCTCCGGTTCATGGATCCGTCTCTGCTGTGAATCCTGATGGTCCTGTGGTCCTGGTGATCCTGGTTCTTGTGGTCCTGGTTGTCCTGGTTCTGGTGGTTCTGGTAGTCCTGGTTCTGGTTGTTATGGTGGTCCTGGTCCTGATGGTTCTGGTGGTCCTGTCCTGGTGGTCCCGGTTCTGGTGGTTCTGGTTGTCCTGGTTCTGGTTGTTATGGTGGTCTTGGTCCTGATGGTTCTGGTGGTCCTGTCCTGGTGGTCCCGGTTCTGGTGGTTCTGGTTGTCCTGGTTCTGGTTGTTATGGTGGTCTTGGTCCTGATGGTTCTGGTGGTCCTGTCCTGGTGGTCCTGGTTCTGGTGGTCCTGTCCTGATGGTTCTGGTGGTCCTGTCCTGATGGCTCTTGTGGTCCTGGTGGTCCTGGTCCTGATGGTTCTGGTGGTCCTGTCCTGGTGGTCCTAGGTTCTGGTGGTTCTGGTTGTCCTGGTTCTGGTTGTTATGGTGGTCCTGGTCCTGATGGTTCTGGTGATCCTGTCCTGGTGGTCCCGGTTCTGGTGGTCCTGTCCTGATGGCTCTTGTGGTCCTGGCGGTGCTGGTTCTGGTAGTTCTGGTAGTCCTTGTTCTGTTTGTTCTAGTGGTCCTGGTGGTTCTGGTGTTTCCAGTGGTCCTGGTTCTGGTGTTTATGCTGGTTCTGGTGGTTCCGGTGGTCCTAGTCCTGGTGGTTCTGGTGTTTCTGGTGGGTATGATGGTTCTGGTGGTCCTGGTTCTGGTGGATGCGGTGGTCCTGGTTCTGGTGTGTCTGGTGGTCTTTGTACTGGTGTTTCTGGTGGTCCTGGTTCTGGTTTTTATGCTGGTTCTGGTTCTGGTGGTTCCGGTGGTCCTGGTTCTGGTTTTTATGCTGGTTCTGGTTCTGGTGGTTCTGATGGTCCTGGTTCTGGTAGTTCTGATAGTCGTGGTTCTGGTGGTTCTGGTTCTGGTGGCCCCGGTGGTCCTGGTTGTTCTGGTGATCCCGATGGTTCTGGTGATCCTGGTGGTCCTGGTTCTGGTGGTCCTGGTGGTTCTGGTTCTAGTGCTCCTGGTTCTGGTGGTTCCAGTGGTTGTGGTTCTGGTGGTCCTAGTCCTGGTGGTTCCAATGGTCCTGGTCCTGGTGGTTCTGGTGGTCCTGGTTCTGGTTATGATGGTTCTGGTGATCCTGGTTCTGGTGGTCTTGGTCCTTGTGGTTCTCGTGGTCCTGTTTCTGGTGGTTCTGGTGGTCCTGGTGGTTCTGGTAGTCCTGGTTCTGGTGGTTCTGGTGGTCCTGGTCCTATGGTTCTGGTGGTCCTGGTAGTTCTGGTAGTCCTGGTTCTGGTGGTTCTGGTGGTCCTGGTCCTTGTGGTTCTGGTGGTCCCGGTGGTTCTTGTAGTCCTGGTTCTGGTTCTGGTGGTCCTTGTCCTGGTAGTTCTGGTTCTAGTGCTCCTGGTTCTTGTGGTTCCAGTGGTTGTGGTTCTGGTAGTTCTGGTGGTCCTGGTCCTGGTGGGTCTCTTGGTCCTAGTTCTGGTGGATCCGATGTTCCTGGTTCTTGTGCTTCTGGTGGGTCTGGTTCTGGTGGTTCTGATGGTCCTGGTTCCAGTGGTTATGATGGTTCTGGTTCTGGTGATCCTGGTTCTGGTGGTCTTGGTTCTGGTGGTCTTGGTCCTTGTGGTTCTCGTGGTCCTGTTTCTGGTGGTTCTGGTGGTCTTGGTCCTGGTGGTCCTGGTTCTGGTGGTCCTGGTGGTCCTGGTCCTGGTGGATCCGGTGGTCCTGTTCCTGGTGGTCCTGGTCCTGTTGGTTCTGGTGGTCCTGGTCCTGGTGGTTCTGGTGGTCCTGGTCTTAGTGGTCCTGGTCCTTGTAGTTCTGGTCCTGGTGGTTCTGGTGGTCCTGGTCCTGGTGGTCCTGGTCCTGGTGGTCCTGTTCCTGGTGGTCCTGGTGATCCTGTTCCTGGTGGTCCTGGTGGTCCTGGTCCTGGTGGTGCTGGTGGTCCTGGTCCTGGTGATCCTGTTCCTGGTGGTCCTGGTGGTCCTGTTCCTGGTGGTCCTGGTCCTGGTGGTGCTGGTGTTCCTGATCCTGGTGGTCCTGGTCCTGGTGGTTCTGGTGGTCCTGGTCCTGGTGATCCTGTTCCTGGTGGTCCTGGTGGTCCTGTTCCTGGTGGTCCTGGTCCTGGTGGTGCTGGTGTTCCTGATCCTGGTGGTCCTGGTCCTGGTGGTCCTGGTCCTGGTGATCCTGTTCCTGGTGGTCCTGGTGGTCCTGTTCCTGGTGGTCCTGGTCCTGGTGGTGCTGGTGTTCCTGATCCTGGTGGTCCTGGTCCTGGTGGTCCTGGTCCTGGTGATCCTGTTCCTGGTGGTCCTGGTGGTCCTGTTCCTGGTGGTCCTGGTCCTGGTGGTGCTGGTGTTCCTGATCCTGGTGGTCCTGGTCCTGGTGGTCCTGGTCCTGGTGGTCCTGGTGGTCCTGTTCCTGGTGGTCCTGGTCCTGGTGGTGCTGGTGTTCCTGATCCTGGTGGTCCTGGTCCTGGTGGTCCTGGTCCTGGTGATCCTGTTCCTGGTGGTCCTGGTGGTCCTGATCCTGGTGGTCCTGGTCCTGGTGGTTCTGGTGGTCCTGGTCCTGGTGATCCTGTTCCTGGTGGTCCTGGTGGTCCTGGTGGTCCTGTTCCTGGTGGTCCTGGTGGTCCTGGTCCTGGTGGTGCTGGTGTTCCTGATCCTGGTGGTCCTGGTCCTGGTGGTCCTGGTGGTCCTGGTGGTCCTGGTCCTGGTGGTGCTGGTGTTCCTGATCCTGGTGGTCCTGGTCCTGGTGGTCCTGGTCCTGGTCCTGGTGGTCCTGGTCCTGGTGGTCCCGGTGGTTCTCCACCCGCCCTCATCAACAGATGTTGAAATGGCTCAAATAAGAGAGACGTCGCCATGGAGACTCACACTGGACTTTCTGGGTTTGCAGGTCCAGTTCTCTGACTCCTGGCTGTCCCCAGCTGCATGGGGTAAATGCAGGTTTGTGGGGACCAGGTCTGAGGACGGAGGTCAGCTTGCCGCTGGTAGACCAGCAGGAATGTGGACGTGCTGGTTTGTCCTGGCTTCAGACGGAAGACCGGATCTACGTCCAGATCCGTCCCAGCTGCTGCTGCTGAAACAAAAACACCTGTTTGTCTTTCTGTCCTCGGAGACGTTCTGGTCCCCAAGGAGCTTTCAGACCCACGCTGAGCTGTCCTTTATAGATAACCCTCATTCCTGGAAATATGTCCTCCAGGAGAAGTCTCTGTCCTCCAGGAGAAGTTTCTGTCTTCCAGGAGAAGTCTCTGTCCTCCAGGACACGTCTCTGTCTTCCAGGACACTTATCTATTCTCCAGGACACATCTCTGTCTTCCAGGACACATCTCTGTCTTCCAGGAGACGTCTCTGTCCTCCAGGACACATCTCTGTCTTCTAGCTGACGTCTCTGTCCTCCAGGACATGTCCATGTCTTCCAGGAGACGTCTCTGTCCTTCAGGACACATCTCTGTTTTCTAGCAGACGTCTCTGTCCTCCAGGACATGTCCATGTCTTCCAGGAGACGTCTCTGTCCTTCAGGACACATCTCTGTTTTCTAGCAGACGTCTCTGTCCTCCAGGACATGTCCGTGTCTTCCAGGAAACGTCTCTGTCCTTCAGGATACATCTCTGTCTTCTAGCAGACTTCTCTGTCCTCCAGGACACGTCTGTGTCTTCCAGGAGACGTCTCTGTCCTTCAGGACACATCTCTGTCTTGTAGCAGACGTCTCTGTCCTCCAGGACATGTCCGTGTCTTCCAGGAGACGTCTCTGTCCTTCAGGACACATCTCTGTTTTCTAACAGACGTCTCTGTCCTCCAGGACATGTCCGTGTCTTCCAGGAGACGTCTCTGTCCTTCAGGACACATCTCTGTCTTCTAGCAGACTTCTCTGTCCTCCAGGACATGTCCGTGTCTTCCAGGAGACGTCTCTGTCTTCCAGGACACGTTTGACTTTTGTGGAATTGTGTTTGGAAAAGTCCTGGAAATGATTCTGGAACTGCTGGGAATGATCCAGAACAAAACAGAACAACATCACAAGGAAGAAGTTTGGTTGGTTCTACCTCCCTGTTCCATGTTCTGTGTCCTATGTTCCATGTTCTCTGTTCCATGTTCTGTGTCCTATGTTCCATGTTCTCTGTTCCATGTTCTGTGTCCTATGTTCCATGTTCTCTTTTCCATGTTCTGTGTCCTATGTTCCATGTTCTCTGTTCCATGTTCCATGTTCTCTGTTCCATGTTCTGTGTCCTATGTTCCATGTTCTCTGTTCCATGTTCTGTGTCCTATGTTCCATGTTCTCTGTTCCATGTTCTGTGTCCTATGTTCCATGTTCTCTTTTCCATGTTCTGTGTCCTATGTTCCATGTTCTCTGTTCCATGTTCCATGTTCTCTGTTCCATGTTCTGTGTCCTATGTTCCATGTTCTCTGTTCCATGTTCTGTGTCCTATGTTCCATGTTCTCTGTTCCATGTTCCATGTTCTCTTTTCCATGTTCTGTGTCCTATGTTCCATGTTCTCTTTTCCATGTTCTGTGTCCTATGTTCCATGTTCTCTGTTCCATGTTCCATGTTCTCTGTTCCATGTTCTGTGTCCTATGTTCCATGTTCTCTGTTCCATGTTCTGTGTCCTATGTTCCATGTTCTCTGTTCCATGTTCCATGTTCTCTGTTCCATGTTCTGTGTCCTATGTTCCATGTTCTCTGTTCCATGTTCTGTGTCCTATGTTCCATGTTCTCTGTTCCATGTTCCATGTTCTCTTTTCCATGTTCTGTGTCCTATGTTCCATGTTCTCTGTTCCATGTTCTGTGTCCTATGTTCAATGTTCTCTGTTCCCTGTTCTCTGTTCCATGTTCTGTGTCCTATGTTCCATGTTCTCTGTTCCATGTTCTGTGTCCTATGTTTTATGTTCTCTGTTCTCTGTTCCATTTTCTGTGTCCTATGTTCCATGTTCTCTGTTCTCTGTTCCATGTTCTGTGTCCTATGTTCGATGTTCTCTGTTCCATTTTCTGTGTCCTATGTTCCATGTTCTCTGTTCCATGTTCCTTGTTTTGTGTCCTACGTTCCATGTTCTCTTTTCCATGTTCTGTGTCCTATGTTCCATGTTCTCTGTTCCATGTTCCATATTCTGTGTCCTATGTTCCATGTTCTCTTTTCCATGTTCTGTGTCCTATGTTCCATGTTCTCTGTTCCATTTTCTGTGTCCTATGTTCCATGTTCTGTCCTATGTTTCATGTTCTCTGTTCCATTTTCTGTGTCCTATGTTCCACGTTTCCTGTTCTCTGTTCCATGTTCTGTCCTATGTTTCATGTTCTGTGTTCCATTTTCTGTTTCCTATGTTCCACGTTTCCTGTTCTCTGTTCCATGTTCTGTGTCCCATGTTCCATGTTCTCTGTTCTCTGTTCCATGTTTTGTGTCCTATGTTCCATATTCCATGTTTCCTGTTCCATGTTCTATGTCCTATGTTGCGCGTTCTCTGTTCCCTGTTCTCTGTTCCATGTTCTATGTCCTAAGTTCTGCGGTCTCTGTTAGTTTTCCGAGGATCTCTAGATAATTTCCTCTCCTGCTCTGAGAACTTCAGATTAACATTAACGGAACCTGAGTGGGAGAACCAGAAGTTCTTCATGTGTTCCCACTGCATCTGCAATGTTCCAGCGGGAACAGTATCAGGTTCCAGGTTCTGCTGTTCTGTTCAGTGAGGATGTTCCTGTCTGCAGACAAGCAGGAGCATATGGGAAAATTCTGGAACATCCAGAAACATCCAGGAACATTCAGGACGTCAGGAACATTAAGGAACATTTAGGGAACATTCAGGAACATTTAGGAACATTTAGGAACATCCAGGAACATTCAGGAACATTCAGGAACATCCAGGAACATTCAGGAACATTTAGGAACATTCAGGAACATTCAGGAACATTTAGGAACATTAAGGAACATTCAGGAACATTTAGGAACATTAAGGAACATTCAGGAACATTCAGGAACATCCAGGAACATTCAGGAACATTTAGGAACATTTAGGAACATTCAGGAACATTCAGGAACATTTAGGAACATTAAGGAACATTCAGGAACATCCAGGAACATTCAGGAACATTCAGGAACATTTAGGAACATTTAGGAACATTCAGGAACATTCAGGAACATTTAGGAACATTAAGGAACATTCAGGAACATTCAGGAACATCCAGGAACATTCAGGAACATTTAGGAACATTCGGGAACATTCAGGAGCATTTGGGAACATTCAGGAACATTTAGGAACATTAAGGAACATTCAGGAACATTTAGGAACATTAAGGAACATTCAGGAACATCCAGGAACATTCAGGAACATTCAGGAACATCCAGGAACATTCAGGAACATTTAGGAACATTCGGGAACATTCAGGAGCATTTGGGAACATTCAGGAACATTTAGGAACATTAAGGAACATTCAGGAACATTCAGGAACATTTAGGAACATCCAGGAACATTTAGGAACATTCAGGAACATTCAGGAGCATTCAGGAACATTTAGGAACATTCAGGAACATCCAGGAACATTCAGGAACATTCAGGAACATTCAGGAACATTTAGAACATTAAGGAACATTCAGGAACATTCAGGAACATTCAGGAACATCCAGGAACATTTAGGAACATTCAGGAACATTCAGGAGCATTCAGGAACATTTAGGAACATTCAGGAACATCCAGGAACATTCAGGAACATTCAGGAACATTCAGGAACATCCAGGAACATTCAGGAGCATTTGGGAACATTCAGGAACATGGAGGATCTTTGATCAGCTGGTTCACCTGCAGCGACTGACCTCCACGTGGAGGAACACAGATGTTTTCTCTCAGGAACACCAGGAATTCTGAGGAATTCCTCCAACTTTCCAAACTCCAACTTTCCAAACTCCAACTTTCCAAACTCGTCTTCGGATGTTGGCTGAAGCAGAATTCCTCCTCAGTCTGGCTCTGGTCCTGATCCTGTGGGGGGGGGGGGTGTTTGGATATGAACAACCTCCCGTGTTGACAGGAACATGTGAACTACACACATGCTGGTTACTGGAGGGCTTGTGTGAACCGGGTCGGTTCTGTTCAGCTTTCAGAACAGCACCGGCACTGACAGCTGAACAGAACTGGTTCTGACAGCTGAACAGAACCGGCTCTGACAGCAGAACAGCACCGGTTCTGACAGCTGAACAGAGCCGGTTCTGACAGCTGAACAGCACCGGTTCTGACAGATGAACAGAACCGGCTCTGACAGCTGAACAGAACCGGCTCTGACAGCAGAACAGCACCGGTTCTGACAGCTGAACAGAGCCGGTTCTGACAGCAGAACAGAACCGGCTCTGACAGCTGAACAGAACCGGCTCTGACAGCAGAACAGCACCGGTTCTGACAGCTGAACAGAGCCGGTTCTGACAGCTGAACAGAGCCGGTTCTGTCAGCAGAACAGCACCGGTTCTGACAGCTGAACAGAGCCGGTTCTGACAGCAGAACAGCACCGGCTCTGACAGCTGAACAGCACCGGTTCTGACAGCTGAACAGAGCCGGTTCTGACGGCTGAACAGAACCGGTTCTGACAGCTGAACAGAACCGGTGCGGTCTACAATGCTGCAGCTCTATTTAAAGACCAAAGCATTCCTGTGAAGCCCGGCCAGCAGCTCTGTCCCGCGTGCCGGCAGCTGCTGGTGAATTCAGAGAATCCAGGCCCTGATCAGGGGGCGGAGCCTGTCGCTGCACGCTGCTGTTGTCTGGAGCAGGGGGCGGAGCCTCTGGCTGCACGCTGCTGTTGTCTGACTGTTGCTCTGTTGCAGCGCTGTCATCTGTCTGGATCACTTCGTCCTGAGCAGACTTCAGCTGCAGCAGAGAGGTGAGTCTGTCCCGTCTGTCCACAACCAGAGGGATCCAGTTTTACTCTGTTTACTGGATGTTTACTGGATGTTTACTGGATGTTTACTGGTGGTTTCCAGGAAGTTTACCGGTCATTTCCAGGATGTTTACCAGTCATTTCCAGGATGTTTACTGGTCATTTCCAGGATGTTTTCTAGTCGTTTCCAGGATGTTTTCTAGTCGTTTCCAGGATGTTTACCGGTCATTTCCAGGATGTTTTCTAGTCGTTTCCAGGATGTTTACTGGTTTGTTTCCAGGATGTTTACTGGTCATTTCCAGGATGTTTTCTAGTCGTTTGCAGGATGTTTACTGGTCGTTTCCAGGAAGTTTACCGGTCATTTCCAGGATGTTTACTGGTCGTTTCCAGGATGTTTACTGGTCATTTCCAGGATGTTTTCTAGTCGTTTGCAGGATGTTTACTGGTCGTTTCCAGGAAGTTTACCGGTCATTTCCAGGATGTTTACTGGTCGTTTCCAGGATGTTTACTGGTCGTTTCCAGGAAGTTTACCGGTCATTTCCAGGATGTTTACTGGTCATTTCCAGGATGTTATTGGTCATTTCCAGGATGTTTACTGGTTGTTTCCAGGATGTTTACTGGTCATTTCCAGGATGTTTACTGGTCGTTTGCAGGATGTTTACTGGTCGTTTGCAGGATGTTTACGGGTAACGTGGTTCTATTTTCGCGTCCTCGTGACCTCACTCCTGGAGGGAGGGAATGTGTTCGCTCGCCGTCCTGGAATGTAGGAGTGGAGGTGTGTTCAGACAGGTAAGACCGCCAGGAAGCGAGTCCCACAGACCTGCTGGAGATCTGGAGTCAGAACCAGACCTGGAGAACCTGGATCTGGTCTTGTATCAGGTCCAGAACCAGACCTGGAAAACCTGAATCTGGGTCTGTCCAGGAGTCTGGATCTGGCTTTGTCCAGGAGTCTGGATCTGTCCAGGAGTCTGGATCTGGGTCTGTCCAGGAGTCTGGATCTGTCCAGGAGTCTGGATCTGGGTCTGTCCAGGAGTCTGGATCTGTCCAGGAGTCTGGATCTGTCCAGGAGTCTGGATCTGGGTCTGTCCAGGAGTCTGGATCTGTCCAGGAGTCTGGATCTGTCCAGGAGTCTGGATCTGGGTCTGTCCAGGAGTCTGGATCTGTCCAGGAGTCTGGATCTCTCCAGGAGTCTGGATCTGGGTCTGTCCAGGAGTCTGGATCTGTCCAGAAGTCTGGATCTGGGTCTGTCCAGGAGTCTGGATCTGGGTCTGTCCAGGAGTCTGGATCTGTCCAGGAGTCTGGACTATGTTTTAGTTTGCATTGGTGGTTTTCTTCTTTTCTTCTGATGTCATCAGTTGTTGTGTACATAAATCAGCTGATCAGCTGGAGGATCTTGGACTGAGAGGAGGGAACAGGCAGCCAAACTAGGATCCGGGATCTGCAGCATCCTTGCCCTCCAGGACTGGTGTGCCCCCCTCCCCCCAAGCTAAAACACTACTCTACCAAGCACCGTTAATCCAAACCAACAGTTCTACAGGCTCTGCTGGTTCCAGTTACGTCTGTCTCATCATGATGGAACAGAAACTCTTTCAGCCAATCAGAAACCTGGTTTCTTTTTGTCTCTCGGTCTTTTAACGTGTCTGGATGCAGGATGGTGGTCTGGCTGCAGGATGGTGGTCTGGATGCAGGATGGTGGTCTGGATGCAGGACGGTGGTCTGGTTGCAGTACGGTGGTCTGGATGCAGGATGGTGGTCTGGTTTCAGGATGGTGGTCTGGTTGCAGGATGGTGGTCTGGTTGCAGGATGGTGGTCTGGATGCAGGATGGTGGTCTGGTTTCAAGATGGTGATCTGGCTGCAGATTGGTGGTCTGGATGCAGGATGGTGGTCTGGTTTCAGGATGGTGGTCTGGCTGCAGGATGGTGGTCTGGTATCAGGATGGTGGTCTGGCTGCAGGATGGTGGTCTGGTTGCTGGATGGTGGTCTGGATGCAGAATGGTGGTCTGGATGCAGGATGGTGGTCTGGTTGCAGGATGGCTGTCTGGCTGCAGGATGGTGGTCTGGTTTCAGGATGGTGGTCTGGCTGCAGGATGGTGGTCTGGCTGCAGGATGGTGGTCTGGTTTCAGGATGGTGGTCTGGCTGCAGGATGGTGGTCTGGCTGCAGGATGGTGGTCTGGTTGCAGGATGGTGGTCTGGCTGCAGGATGGTGGTCTGGATGCAGGATGGTGGTCTGGTTTCAGGATGGTGGTCTGGCTGCAGGATGGTGGTCTGGTTCCAGGATGGTGGTCTGGATGCAGGATGGTGGTCTGGTTGCAGTACGGTGGTCTGGATGCAGGATGGTGGTCTGGTTTCAGGATGGTGGTCTGGATGCAGGATGGTGGTCTGGTTTCAGGATGGTGGTCTGGCTGCAGGATGGTGGTCTGGATGCAGGATGGTGGTCTGGTTTCAGGATGGTGGTCTGGATGCAGGATGGTGGTCTGGTTTCAGGATGGTGGTCTGGATGTAGGATGGTGGTCTGGTTCCAGGATGGTGGTCTGGTTCCAGGATGGTGGTCTGGCTGCAGGATGGTGGTCTGGCTGCAGGATGGTGGTCTGGATGCAGGATGGTGGTCTGGATGCAGTACGGTGGTCTGGATGCAGGATGGTGGTCTGGTTTCAGGATGGTGGTCTGGATGCAGGATGGTGGTCTGGCTGCAGGATGGTGGTCTGGCTGCAGGATAGTGGTCTGGTTTCAGGATGGTGGTCTGGTTTCAGGATGGTGGTCTGGATGCAGGATGGTGGTGTGTTTGCGGGATGGTGGTCTGGTTTCAGGATGGTGGTCTGGATGCAGGATGGTGGTCTGTTTGCAGGATGGTGGTCTGGTTTCAGGATGGTGGTCTGGTTCCAGGATGGTGGTCTGGCTGCAGGATGGTGGTCTGGTTTCAGGATGGTGGTCTGGTTTCAGGATGGTGGTCTGGATGCAGGATGGTGGTCTGTTTGCAGGATGGTGGTCTGGTTTCAGGATGGTGGTCTGGATGCAGGATGGTGGTCTGGATGCAGGATGGTGGTCTGGTTGCAGTACGGTGGTCTGGATGCAGGATGGTGGTCTGGTTTCAGGATGGTGGTCTGGTTGCAGGATGGTGGTCTGGCTGCAGGATGGTGGTCTGGTTTCAGGATGGTGGTCTGGTTGCAGTACGGTGGTCTGGATGCAGGATGGTGGTCTGGATGCAGGATGGTGGTCTGGATGCAGGATGGTGGTCTGGTTGCAGTACGGTGGTCTGGATGCAGGATGGTGGTCTGGATGCAGGATGGTGGTCTGGATGCAGGATGGTGGTCTGGTTGCAGTACGGTGGTCTGGATGCAGGATGGTGGTCTGGTTTCAGGATGGTGGTCTGGATGCAGGATGGTGGTCTGGTTGCAGTACGGTGGTCTGGATGCAGGATGGTGGTCTGGTTTCAGGATGGTGGTCTGGTTGCAGTACGGTGGTCTGGATGCAGGATGGTGGTCTGGTTGCAGGATGGTGGTCTGGTTTCAGGATGGTGGTCTGGTTGCAGTACGGTGGTCTGGATGCAGGATGGTGGTCTGGATGCAGGATGGTGGTCTGGTTGCAGTACGGTGGTCTGGATGCAGGATGGTGGTCTGGTTTCAGGATGGTGGTCTGGATGCAGGATGGTGGTCTGGTTGCAGTACGGTGGTCTGGATGCAGGATGGTGGTCTGGTTTCAGGATGGTGGTCTGGTTGCAGTACGGTGGTCTGGATGCAGGATGGTGGTCTGGTTTCAGGATGGTGGTCTGGTTGCAGGATGGTGGTCTGGTTGCAGGATGGTGGTCTGGTTTCAGGATGGTGGTCTGGTTGCAGTACGGTGGTCTGGATGCAGGATGGTGGTCTGGATGCAGGATGGTGGTCTGGTTTCAGGATGGTGGTCTGGATGCAGGATGGTGGTCTGGTTGCAGTACGGTGGTCTGGATGCAGGATGGTGGTCTGGTTTCAGGATGGTGGTCTGGATGCAGGATGGTGGTCTGGTTTCAGGATGGTGGTCTGGATGCAGGATGGTGGTCTGGTTTCAGGATGGTGGTCTGGTTGCAGTACGGTGGTCTGGATGCAGGATGGTGGTCTGGATGCAGGATGGTGGTCTGGTTGCAGTCCGGTGGTCTGGATTCAGGATGGTGGTCTGGTTTCAGGATGGTGGTCTGGTTGCAGGATGGTGGTCTGGTTGCAGGATGGTGGTCTGGATGCAGGATGGTGGTCTGGTTTCAGGATGGTGGTCTGGATGCAGGATGGTGGTCTGGATGCAGGATGATGGTCTGGTTGCAGTACGGTGGTTTGGGTGTAGGATGGTGGTCTGGTTTCAGGATGGTGGTCTGGTTGCAGTACGGTGGTCTGGATGCAGGATGGTGGTCTGGCTGCAGGATGGTGGTCTGGTTTCAGGATGGTGATCTGGATGCAGGATGGTGGTCTGGTTTCAGGATGGTGGTCTGGTTGCAGGATGGTGGTCTGGCTGCAGGATGGTGGTCTGGATGCAGTACGGTAGTCTGGTTTCAGGATGGTGATCTGGCTGCAGGATGGTGGTCTGGATGCAGGATGGTGGTCTGGATGCAGGATGGTGGTCTGGTTTCAGGATGGTGGTCTGGATGCAGGATGGTGGTCTGGTTTCAGGATGATGGTCTGGCTGCAGGATGGTGGTCTGGCTGCAGGATGGTGGTCTGGCTGCAGGATGGTGGTCTGGATGCAGGATGGTGGTCTGGTTTCAGGATGGTGGTCTGGATGTAGGATGGTGGTCTGGTTCCAGGATGGTGGTCTGGTTCCAGGATGGTGGTCTGGCTGCAGGATGGTGGTCTGGCTGCAGGATGGTGGTCTGGCTGCAGGATGGTGGTCTGGTTGCAGGATGGTGGTCTGGCTGCAGGATGGTGGTCTGGCTGCAGGATGGTGGTCTGGCTGCAGGATGGTGGTCTGGTTGCAGGATGGTGGTCTGGCTGTAGGATGGTGGTCTGGCTGCAGGATGGTGGTCTGGCTGCAGGATGGTGGTCTGGCTGTAGGACGGTGGTCTGGCTGCAGGATGGTGGTCTGGTTGCAGGATGGTGGTCTGGCTGTAGGATGGTGGTCTGGCTGCAGGATGGTGGTCTGGTTGCAGGATGGTGGTCTGGTTGCAGGATGGTGGTCTGGCTGTAGGATGGTGGTCTGGCTGCAGGATGGTGGTCTGGCTGTAGGACGGTGGTCTGGCTGCAGGATGGTGATCTGGTTGCAGGATGGTGGTCTGGCTGCAGGATGGTGGTCTGGTTTCAGGATGGTGGTCTGGCTGCAGGATGGTGGTCTTGTTTCAGGATGGTGGTCTGGCTGTAGGACGGTGGTCTGGCTGCAGGATGGTGGTCTGGTTGCAGGATGGTGGTCTGGCTGTAGGACGGTGGTCTGGCTGCAGGATGGTGATCTGGTTGCAGGATGGTAGTCTGGCTGCAGGATGGTGGTCTGGTTTCAGGATGGTGGTCTGGCTGCAGGATGGTGGTCTTGTTTCAGGATGGTGGTCTGGCTGTAGGACGGTGGTCTGGCTGCAGGATGGTGGTCTGGTTTCAGGATGGTGGTCTGGCTGCAGGATGGTGGTCTTGTTTCAGGATGGTGGTCTGGCTGTAGGATGGTGGTCTGGCTGCAGGATGGTGGTCTGGTTGCAGGATGGTGGTCTGGTTGCAGGATGGTGGTCTGGCTGTAGGATGGTGGTCTGGCTGCAGGATGGTGGTCTGGCTGCAGGATGGTGGTCTGGCTGCAGGATGGTGGTCTGGCTGCAGGATGGTGGTCTGGCTGTAGGATGGTGGTCTGGCTGCAGGATGGTGGTCTGGTTGCAGGATGGTGGTCTGGTTGCAGGATGGTGGTCTGGCTGTAGGATGGTGGTCTGGCTGCAGGATGGTGGTCTGGTTGCAGGATGGTGGTCTGGCTGCAGGATGGTGGTCTGGTTTCAGGATGGTGGTCTGGTTTCAGGATGGTGGTTTGGTTTCAGGATGGTGGTCTGGCTGCAGGATGGTGGTCTGTTTGCAGGATGGTGGTCTGGTTTCAGGATGGTGGTCTGTTTGCAGGATGGTGGTCTGGCTGCAGGATGGTGGTCTGGCTGCAGGATGGTGGTCTGGTTTCAGGATGGTGGTCTGGTTGCAGGATGGTGGTCTGGCTGCAGGATGGTGGTCTGTTTGCAGGATGGTGGTCTGGTTTCAGGATGGTGGTCTGTTTGCAGGATGGTGGTCTGGCTGCAGGATGGTGGTCTGGCTGCAGGATGGTGGTCTGGTTTCAGGATGGTGATCTGGATGCAGGATGGTGGTCTGGTTTCAGGATGGTGGTCTGGTTGCAGGATGGTGGTCTGGCTGCAGGATGGTGGTCTGGATGCAGTACGGTAGTCTGGTTTCAGGATGGTGATCTGGCTGCAGGATGGTGGTCTGGATGCAGGATGGTGGTCTGGATGCAGGATGGTGGTCTGGTTTCAGGATGGTGGTCTGGATGCAGGATGGTGGTCTGGTTTCAGGATGATGGTCTGGCTGCAGGATGGTGGTCTGGCTGCAGGATGGTGGTCTGGATGCAGGATGGTGGTCTGGTTTCAGGATGGTGGTCTGGATGTAGGATGGTGGTCTGGTTCCAGGATGGTGGTCTGGTTCCAGGATGGTGGTCTGGCTGCAGGATGGTGGTCTGGCTGCAGGATGGTGGTCTGGCTGCAGGATGGTGGTCTGGTTGCAGGATGGTGGTCTGGCTGCAGGATGGTGGTCTGGCTGCAGGATGGTGGTCTGGTTGCAGGATGGTGGTCTGGCTGTAGGATGGTGGTCTGGCTGCAGGATGGTGGTCTGGCTGCAGGATGGTGGTCTGGCTGTAGGACGGTGGTCTGGCTGCAGGATGGTGGTCTGGTTGCAGGATGGTGGTCTGGCTGTAGGATGGTGGTCTGGCTGCAGGATGGTGGTCTGGTTGCAGGATGGTGGTCTGGTTGCAGGATGGTGGTCTGGCTGTAGGATGGTGGTCTGGCTGCAGGATGGTGGTCTGGCTGTAGGACGGTGGTCTGGCTGCAGGATGGTGATCTGGTTGCAGGATGGTGGTCTGGCTGCAGGATGGTGGTCTGGTTTCAGGATGGTGGTCTGGCTGCAGGATGGTGGTCTTGTTTCAGGATGGTGGTCTGGCTGTAGGACGGTGGTCTGGCTGCAGGATGGTGGTCTGGTTGCAGGATGGTGGTCTGGCTGTAGGATGGTGGTCTGGCTGCAGGATGGTGGTCTGGTTGCAGGATGGTGGTCTGGTTGCAGGATGGTGGTCTGGCTGTAGGATGGTGGTCTGGCTGCAGGATGGTGGTCTGGCTGCAGGATGGTGGTCTGGCTGCAGGATGGTGGTCTGGCTGCAGGATGGTGGTCTGGCTGTAGGATGGTGGTCTGGCTGCAGGATGGTGGTCTGGTTGCAGGATGGTGGTCTGGCTGTAGGATGGTGGTCTGGCTGCAGGATGGTGGTCTGGTTGCAGGATGGTGGTCTGGTTTCAGGATGGTGGTCTGGTTTCAGGATGGTGGTCTGGTTTCAGGATGGTGGTCTGGCTGCAGGATGGTGGTCTGTTTGCAGGATGGTGGTCTGGTTTCAGGATGGTGGTCTGTTTGCAGGATGGTGGTCTGGTTTCAGGATGGTGGTCTGGTTTCAGGATGGTGGTCTGGCTGCAGGATGGTGGTCTGTTTGCAGGATGGTGGTCTGGTTTCAGGATGGTGGTCTGGTTTCAGGATGGTGGTCTGGCTGCAGGATGGTGGTCTGTTTGCAGGATGGTGGTCTGGTTTCAGGATGGTGGTCTGTTTGCAGGATGGTGGTCTGGCTGCAGGATGGTGGTCTGGCTGCAGGATGGTGGTCTGGATGCAGGATGGTGGTCTGGCTGCAGGATGGTGGTCTGGCTGCAGGATGGTGGTCTGGATGCAGGATGGTGGTCTGGATGCAGGATGGTGGTCTGGTTTCAGGATGCACCGATCCGATACCTGGATCGTTTATCGGCTGTGATATTTACAAATGAGCTGGGATATCAGATGAATGAGTCCGATACAGCATTTCTGTATCATCATGAACAGATGATATCAGGTACTTTCGTGATCGTAGTAACTCAGCCTGATACCTCCGCTCACCTGGCACTTACGCGGCTCCTCATCCAGCAGTAGAACTGATATCAGGTATCGGCTGATTCGCTCAGCCCAGGTATCGGTATCGGACTGGATCGGGAAATATGAAATGCTGCAGTCATAGATCACACTGAAAATAAAAAGGCTCAATCTACATAATCTGTAAAAAACAGGGATTTTATTGGTTTAGACAGGAAATTACAGCACAAAATCTCATTCAACAATTTATTTATTTAAACTTTTCTGATAATTTTTTAAAGAACTTCCAAACATAACAGACTTTCTGCATCAGCAGCTGATTTTCTCTCTTTTCTTAAAACTTCTTTCTTTCCGAGTGTCGGATGTTTGTTCCACATCAAACCACTTTTACGTTGGAGCTCCGGTGTCCGCCTGAGTGGTGGATGCTTGATTTCTCTGTGTCTGCAGCTGAGCAGATGTGAGACGGGTGGAGCTGCAGGGATGCTGGGAACCAGAAACCGTGCTGATTACTGCTGATGTCGCTTCATATCGATCGGGGGGGGGCCGAAATCAAACCCAATCATGATCGTACCGGGACTGAATCTGTGACATCACCAACCCCCACCAGAACCACGACTGATCCAGGTCTGCAGGTTGAGGGGGTGGAGGGGGGGTCCTGGACCTGATCCAGGTCTGCGGGTGGAGGGGGGTCAGATCTGATCCGGGTCTGCAGGTGGAGGGGGTCAGACCTGATGCGGGTCTGCAGGTGGAGGGGGGTCATGGACCTGATCCAGGTCTGCAGGTTGAGGGGGAGTCAGACCTGATCCGGGTCTGCGGGTGGAGGGGGTCATGGACCTGATCCAGGTCTGCAGGTTGAGGGGTCAGACCTGATGCGGGTCTGCAGGTGGAGGGGGGTCATGGACCTGATCCAGGTCTGCGGGTGGAGGGGGGTCAGACCTGATGCGGATCACCTGAAGCGCTGCTGCACCGGATATTAAGTCCAGTCTGGATTCTTCCTTTCATTTCCTCCCAAAAGCCCCGAGTAGCTGCTGCCCAGATTACCCAGAATGCAGCGGGGCAGACAAGCAGCTGCTTCTGCTCTGGTTCTGGTTCTGAGTCTGGTTGGAGCTGCCTGAGCAGATCTGGGTCAGGACCCGGTTCTCCACCGAGTCCGGCTTCACAGCAGCAGCGTGTGCTGGGCCGACTCTGAGGGAGGGATATAACGATACTGATGCCGGTATCGGTACTCGCTCTGATACTGATGCCGGTATCAGTACTCACGCTGATACTGATGCCGGTATCAGTACTCACGCTGATACTGATGCCGGTATCAGTACTCACGCTGATACTGATGCCGGTATCAGTACTCACGCTGATACTGATGCCGGTATCAGTACTCGCTCTGATACTGATGCCGGTATCAGTACTCACGCTGATACTGATGCCGGTATCGGTACTCGCTCTGATACTGATGCCGGTATCAGTACTCACGCTGATACTGATGCCGGTATCGGTACTCGCTCTGATACTGATGCCGGTATCGGTACTCGCGCTGATACTGATGCCGGTATCAGTACTCACGCTGATACTGATGCCGGTATCAGTACTCACGCTGATACTGATGCCAGTATCGGTACTCGCTCTGATA
The DNA here is from genome assembly GCA_023101725.1 of Atherinomorus stipes. Classification (NCBI taxonomy): domain Eukaryota; kingdom Metazoa; phylum Chordata; class Actinopteri; order Atheriniformes; family Atherinidae; genus Atherinomorus; species Atherinomorus stipes. The sequence goes on along the minus strand of JALJCO010008180.1, from coordinate 131,099 downwards.
CTGATGCCGGTATCGGTACTCGCTCTGATACCGATGCCGGTATCGGTACCCGCTCTGATACTGATGCCGGTATCGGTACCCGCTCTGATACTGATGCCGGTATCAGTACTCACGCTGATACTGATGCCGGTATCGGTACTCGCTCTGATACTGATGCCAGTATCGGTACCCGCTCTGATACTGATGCCGGTATCGGTACTCGCTCTGATACTGATGCCGGTATCGGTACTCGCGCTGATACTGATGCCGGTATCAGTACTCACGCTGATACTGATGCCGGTATCAGTACTCACGCTGATACTGATGCCAGTATCGGTACTCGCTCTGATACTGATGCCGGTATCGGTACTCGCTCTGATACCGATGCCGGTATCGGTACCCGCTCTGATACCGATGCCGGTATCGGTACTCACTCTGATACTGATGGTCCGTACAGCGGTGGTCTGTGGCAGGGGGGCCGTACAGTGTGTGTGTGTGGGTGTGTGTGTGTGTGTGTGTGTGTGTGTGTGTGTGTGTGTGGGTGTAGGGGGGGGGGTCCGTACAGTGTGTGTGTGTGTGGGGGGGGGGGCGTCCTCGGCTGGTTTCTGTCTGCATTAATCGTCATAATGAGATAATCTGGCTAATGATTCTATTTCTGAGCTGACATTTACTTTCTGCTGCTGACGTCACGTGTAATTGGTTGATGGAGGAACAGCTGATCTGATGTCTTGGTTGGTTTGCCGGGACTCTGTGTGTGTGTCGGGAAGAATGTGTTGTCATGGCAACCGTTCATATCATCCTGCTCTTCCTGAAACATGTCGTTGCTGAAAGTGGCGCGTTGTTCATCTGGGAGAAATCACGCCACGTCCGTGATCACCCCTCCCTCACCGTGTCCCGCAGCAGCTCTGCAGGAGAAGAGCCGAGTCGTCCGACATCGTGTTTGTGTGTTACGTCATCACACGAGCAACGTGAGCAGGTCCTCCATCATTTCTGCGGTTCACACGAGCAACGTGAGCAGGTCCTCCATCATTTCTGCTGTTCACACGAGCAACGTGAGCAGGTCCTCCATCATTTCTGCTGTTCACACGAGCAACGTGAGCAGGTCCTCCATCATTTCTGCTGTTCACACGAGCAACGTGAGCAGGTCCTCCATCATTTCTGCGGTTCACACGAGCAACGTGAGCAGGTCCACCATCATTTCTGCTGTTCACACGAGCAACGTGAGCAGGTCCACCATCATTTCTGCTGTTCACACGAGCAACGTGAGCAGATCCTCCATCATTTCTGCGGTTCACACGAGCAACGTGAGCAGGTCCTCCATCATTTCTGCTGTTCACACGAGCAACGTGAGCAGGTCCTCCATCATTTCTGCGGTTCATACGAGCAACGTGAGCAGGTCCTCCATCATTTCTGCTGTTCACACGAGCAACGTGAGCAGGTCCTCCATCATTTCTGCTGTTCACACGAGCAACGTGAGCAGGTCCTCCATCATTTCTGCTGTTCACACGAGCAACGTGAGCAGGTCCACCATCATTTCTGCTGTTCACACGAGCAACGTGAGCAGGTCCTCCATCATTTCTGCTGTTCACACGAGCAACGTGAGCAGGTCCTCCATCATTTCTGCTGTTCACACGAGCAACGTGAGCAGGTCCACCATCATTTCTGCTGTTCACACGAGCAACGTGAGCAGGTCCTCCATCATTTCTGCGGTTCACACGAGCAACGTGAGCAGGTCCTCCATCATTTCTGCTGTTCACACGAGCAACGTGAGCAGGTCCTCCATCATTTCTGCGGTTCACACGAGCAACGTGAGCAGGTCCTCCATCATTTCTGCTGTTCACACGAGCAACGTGAGCAGGTCCTCCATCATTTCTGCTGTTCACACGAGCAACGTGAGCAGGTCCTCCATCATTTCTGCGGTTCACACGAGCAACGTGAGCAGGTCCACCATCATTTCTGCTGTTCACACGAGCAACGTGAGCAGGTCCTCCATCATTTCTGCGGTTCACACGAGCAACGTGAGCAGGTCCACCATCATTTCTGCTGTTCACACGAGCAACGTGAGCAGGTCCTCCATCATTTCTGCTGTTCACACGAGCAACGTGAGCAGGTCCTCCATCATTTCTGCTGTTCACACGAGCAACGTGAGCAGGTCCTCCATCATTTCTGCTGTTCACACGAGCAACGTGAGCAGGTCCTCCATCATTTCTGCTGTTCACACGAGCAACGTGAGCAGGTCCTCCATCATTTCTGCTGTTCACACGAGCAACGTGAGCAGGTCCTCCATCATTTCTGCGGTTCACACGAGCAACGTGAGCAGGTCCTCCATCATTTCACACGAGCATCGTGAGCAGGTCCTCCATCATTTCTGCTGTTCACACGAGCAACGTGAGCAGGTCCTCCATCATTTCTGCTGTTCACACGAGCAACGTGAGCAGGTCCTCCATCATTTCTGCTGTTCACACGAGCAACGTGAGCAGGTCCTCCATCATTTCTGCTGTTCACACGAGCAACGTGAGCAGGTCCTCCATCATTTCTGCTGTTCACACGAGCAACGTGAGCAGGTCCTCCATCATTTCTGCTGTTCACACGAGCAACGTGAGCAGGTCCTCCATCATTCCTGCTGTTCACACGAGCAACGTGAGCAGGTCCTCCATCATTTCTGCTGTTCACACGAGCAACGTGAGCAGGTCCTCCATCATTTCTGCTGTTCACACGAGCAACGTGAGCAGGTCCTCCATCATTTCTGCTGTTCACACGAGCAACGTGAGCAGATCCTCCATCATTTCTGCTGTTCACACGAGCAACGTGAGCAGGTCCTCCATCATTTCTGCTGTTCACACGAGCAACGTGAGCAGATCCTCCATCATTTCTGCTGTTCACACGAGCAACGTGAGCAGGTCCTCCATCATTACTGCTGTTCACACGAGCAACGTGAGCAGGTCCTCCATCATTTCTGCGGTTCACACGAGCAACGTGAGCAGGTCCTCCATCATTTCTGCGGTTCACACGAGCAACGTGAGCAGATCCTCCATCATTTCTGCTGTTCACACGAGCAACGTGAGCAGGTCCTCCATCATTACTGCTGTTCACACGAGCAACGTGAGCAGGTCCTCCATCATTTCTGCTGTTCACACGAGCAACGTGAGCAGGTCCTCCATCATTTCTGCTGTTCACACGAGCAACGTGAGCAGGTCCTCCATCATTTCTGCGGTTCACACGAGCAACGTGAGCAGGTCCTCCATCATTTCTGCTGTTCACACGAGCAACGTGAGCAGGTCCTCCATCATTACTGCTGTTCACACGAGCAACGTGAGCAGGTCCTCCATCATTTCTGCGGTTCACACGAGCAACGTGAGCAGGTCCTCCATCATTACTGCTGTTCACACGAGCAACGTGAGCAGGTCCTCCATCATTTCTGCGGTTCACACGAGCAACGTGAGCAGGTCCTCCATCATTTCTGCGGTTCACACGAGCAACGTGAGCAGGTCCACCATCATTTCTGCGGTTCACACGAGCAACGTGAGCAGGTCCTCCATCATTTCTGCGGTTCACACGATTAACGTGAGCAGGTCCACCATCATTTCTGCGGTTCACACGAGCAACGTGAGCAGGTCCTCCATCATTTCTGCGGTTCACACGAGCAACGTGAGCAGGTCCTCCATCATTTCTGCTGTTCACACGAGCAACGTGAGCAGGTCCTCCATCATTTCTGCTGTTCACACGAGCAACGTGAGCAGGTCCTCCATCATTTCTGCGGTTCACACGAGCAACGTGAGCAGGTCCTCCATCATTACTGCTGTTCACACGAGCATCGTGAGCAGGTCCTCCATCATTTCTGCTGTTCACACGAGCAACGTGAGCAGGTCCTCCATCATTTCTGCTGTTCACACGAGCAACGTGAGCAGGTCCACCATCATTTCTGCTGTTCACACGAGCAACGTGAGCAGGTCCTCCATCATTTCTGCGGTTCACACGAGCAACGTGAGCAGATCCTCCATCATTCCTGCTGTTCACACGAGCATCGTGAGCAGGTCCTCCATCATTTCTGCGGTTCACACGAGCAACGTGAGCAGGTCCTCCATCATTTCTGCGGTTCACACGAGCAACGTGAGCAGGTCCTCCATCATTTCTGCTGTTCACACGAGCAACGTGAGCAGGTCCTCCATCATTTCTGCTGTTCACACGAGCAACGTGAGCAGGTCCACCATCATTTCTGCTGTTCACACGAGCAACGTGAGCAGGTCCTCCATCATTTCTGCTGTTCACACGAGCAACGTGAGCAGGTCCACCATCATTTCTGCTGTTCACACGAGCAACGTGAGCAGGTCCTCCATCATTTCTGCGGTTCACACGAGCAACGTGAGCAGGTCCTCCATCATTTCTGCTGTTCACACGAGCAACGTGAGCAGGTCCTCCATCATTTCTGCGGTTCACACGAGCAACGTGAGCAGGTCCTCCATCATTTCTGCTGTTCACACGAGCAACGTGAGCAGGTCCTCCATCATTTCTGCTGTTCACACGAGCAACGTGAGCAGGTCCTCCATCATTTCTGCTGTTCACACGAGCAACGTGAGCAGATCCTCCATCATTTCTGCTGTTCACACGAGCAACGTGAGCAGATCCTCCATCATTTCTGCTGTTCACACGAGCAACGTGAGCAGGTCCTCCATCATTTCTGCGGTTCACACGAGCAACGTGAGCAGGTCCTCCATCATTTCTGCTGTTCACACGAGCAACGTGAGCAGGTCCTCCATCATTTCTGCTGTTCACACGAGCAACGTGAGCAGGTCCTCCATCATTTCTGCTGTTCACACGAGCAACGTGAGCAGGTCCTCCATCATTTCTGCGGTTCACACGAGCAACGTGAGCAGGTCCACCATCATTTCTGCTGTTCACACGAGCAACGTGAGCAGGTCCTCCATCATTTCTGCGGTTCACACGAGCAACGTGAGCAGGTCCACCATCATTTCTGCTGTTCACACGAGCAACGTGAGCAGGTCCTCCATCATTTCTGCTGTTCACACGAGCAACGTGAGCAGGTCCTCCATCATTTCTGCTGTTCACACGAGCAACGTGAGCAGGTCCTCCATCATTTCTGCTGTTCACACGAGCAACGTGAGCAGGTCCTCCATCATTTCTGCTGTTCACACGAGCAACGTGAGCAGGTCCTCCATCATTTCTGCTGTTCACACGAGCAACGTGAGCAGGTCCTCCATCATTTCTGCTGTTCACACGAGCAACGTGAGCAGGTCCTCCATCATTTCTGCGGTTCACACGAGCAACGTGAGCAGGTCCTCCATCATTTCACACGAGCATCGTGAGCAGGTCCTCCATCATTTCTGCTGTTCACACGAGCAACGTGAGCAGGTCCTCCATCATTTCTGCTGTTCACACGAGCAACGTGAGCAGGTCCTCCATCATTTCTGCTGTTCACACGAGCAACGTGAGCAGGTCCTCCATCATTTCTGCTGTTCACACGAGCAACGTGAGCAGGTCCTCCATCATTTCTGCTGTTCACACGAGCAACGTGAGCAGGTCCTCCATCATTCCTGCTGTTCACACGAGCAACGTGAGCAGGTCCTCCATCATTTCTGCTGTTCACACGAGCAACGTGAGCAGGTCCTCCATCATTTCTGCTGTTCACACGAGCAACGTGAGCAGGTCCTCCATCATTTCTGCTGTTCACACGAGCAACGTGAGCAGGTCCTCCATCATTTCTGCGGTTCACACGAGCAACGTGAGCAGGTCCTCCATCATTTCTGCTGTTCACACGAGCAACGTGAGCAGGTCCTCCATCATTTCTGCTGTTCACACGAGCAACGTGAGCAGGTCCTCCATCATTTCTGCTGTTCACACGAGCAACGTGAGCAGATCCTCCATCATTTCTGCTGTTCACACGAGCAACGTGAGCAGGTCCTCCATCATTTCTGCTGTTCACACGAGCAACGTGAGCAGATCCTCCATCATTTCTGCTGTTCACACGAGCAACGTGAGCAGGTCCTCCATCATTACTGCTGTTCACACGAGCAACGTGAGCAGGTCCTCCATCATTTCTGCGGTTCACACGAGCAACGTGAGCAGGTCCTCCATCATTTCTGCGGTTCACACGAGCAACGTGAGCAGATCCTCCATCATTTCTGCTGTTCACACGAGCAACGTGAGCAGGTCCTCCATCATTACTGCTGTTCACACGAGCAACGTGAGCAGGTCCTCCATCATTTCTGCGGTTCACACGAGCAACGTGAGCAGGTCCTCCATCATTTCTGCTGTTCACACGAGCAACGTGAGCAGGTCCTCCATCATTTCTGCTGTTCACACGAGCAACGTGAGCAGGTCCTCCATCATTTCTGCGGTTCACACGAGCAACGTGAGCAGGTCCTCCATCATTTCTGCTGTTCACACGAGCAACGTGAGCAGGTCCTCCATCATTTCTGCTGTTCACACGAGCAACGTGAGCAGGTCCTCCATCATTTCTGCGGTTCACACGAGCAACGTGAGCAGGTCCTCCATCATTTCTGCTGTTCACACGAGCAACGTGAGCAGGTCCTCCATCATTTCTGCGGTTCACACGAGCAACGTGAGCAGGTCCTCCATCATTTCTGCGGTTCACACGAGCAACGTGAGCAGGTCCACCATCATTTCTGCGGTTCACACGAGCAACGTGAGCAGGTCCTCCATCATTTCTGCGGTTCACACGATTAACGTGAGCAGGTCCACCATCATTTCTGCGGTTCACACGAGCAACGTGAGCAGGTCCTCCATCATTTCTGCGGTTCACACGAGCAACGTGAGCAGGTCCTCCATCATTTCTGCTGTTCACACGAGCAACGTGAGCAGGTCCTCCATCATTTCTGCTGTTCACACGAGCAACGTGAGCAGGTCCTCCATCATTTCTGCGGTTCACACGAGCAACGTGAGCAGGTCCTCCATCATTACTGCTGTTCACACGAGCATCGTGAGCAGGTCCTCCATCATTTCTGCTGTTCACACGAGCAACGTGAGCAGGTCCTCCATCATTTCTGCTGTTCACACGAGCAACGTGAGCAGGTCCACCATCATTTCTGCTGTTCACACGAGCAACGTGAGCAGGTCCTCCATCATTTCTGCGGTTCACACGAGCAACGTGAGCAGATCCTCCATCATTCCTGCTGTTCACACGAGCATCGTGAGCAGGTCCTCCATCATTTCTGCGGTTCACACGAGCAACGTGAGCAGGTCCTCCATCATTTCTGCGGTTCACACGAGCAACGTGAGCAGGTCCTCCATCATTTCTGCTGTTCACACGAGCAACGTGAGCAGGTCCTCCATCATTTCTGCGGTTCACACGAGCAACGTGAGCAGGTCCTCCATCATTTCTGCGGTTCACACGAGCAACGTGAGCAGGTCCTCCATCATTACTGCTGTTCACACGAGCATCGTGAGCAGGTCCACCATCATTTCTGCTGTTCACACGAGCAACGTGAGCAGGTCCTCCATCATTTCTGCTGTTCACACGAGCAACGTGAGCAGGTCCACCATCATTTCTGCTGTTCACACGAGCAACGTGAGCAGGTCCACCATCATTTCTGCTGTTCACACGAGCAACGTGAGCAGGTCCACCATCATTTCTGCTGTTCACACGAGCAACGTGAGCAGGTCCTCCATCATTTCTGCTGTTCACACGAGCAACGTGAGCAGGTCCTCCATCATTTCTGCTGTTCACACGAGCAACGTGAGCAGGTCCACCATCATTTCTGCTGTTCACACGAGCAACGTGAGCAGGTCCTCCATCATTTCTGCGGTTCACACGAGCAACGTGAGCAGGTCCTCCATCATTTCTGCGGTTCACACGAGCAACGTGAGCAGGTCCTCCATCATTTCTGCTGTTCACACGAGCAACGTGAGCAGGTCCTCCATCATTCCTGCTGTTCACACGAGCAACGTGAGCAGGTCCTCCATCATTTCTGCTGTTCACACGAGCAACGTGAGCAGGTCCTCCATCATTTCTGCTGTTCACACGAGCAACGTGAGCAGGTCCTCCATCATTTCACACGAGCAACGTGAGCAGGTCCTCCATCATTTCTGCTGTTCACACGAGCAACGTGAGCAGGTCCACCATCATTTCTGCGGTTCACACGAGCAACGTGAGCAGGTCCTCCATCATTTCTGCTGTTCACACGAGCAACGTGAGCAGGTCCTCCATCATTTCTGCTGTTCACACGAGCAACGTGAGCAGGTCCTCCATCATTTCTGCTGTTCACACGAGCAACGTGAGCAGGTCCACCATCATTTCTGCTGTTCACACGAGCAACGTGAGCAGGTCCACCATCATTTCTGCTGTTCACACGAGCAACGTGAGCAGGTCCTCCATCATTTCTGCTGTTCACACGAGCAACGTGAGCAGGTCCTCCATCATTTCTGCGGTTCACACGAGCAACGTGAGCAGGTCCTCCATCATTTCTGCTGTTCACACGAGCAACGTGAGCAGGTCCTCCATCATTTCTGCTGTTCACACGAGCAACGTGAGCAGGTCCTCCATCATTTCTGCGGTTCACACGAGCAACGTGAGCAGGTCCTCCATCATTTCTGCTGTTCACACGAGCAACGTGAGCAGGTCCTCCATCATTCCTGCTGTTCACACGAGCAACGTGAGCAGGTCCTCCATCATTTCTGCGGTTCACACGAGCAACGTGAGCAGGTCCTCCATCATTTCTGCTGTTCACACAGCAACGTGAGCAGGTCCTCCATCATTTCTGCGGTTCACACGAGCAACGTGAGCAGGTCCTCCATCATTTCTGCTGTTCACACGAGCAACGTGAGCAGGTCCTCCATCATTTCTGCTGTTCACACGAGCAACGTGAGCAGGTCCTCCATCATTTCTGCTGTTCACACGAGCAACGTGAGCAGGTCCTCCATCATTTCTGCTGTTCACACGAGCAACGTGAGCAGGTCCTCCATCATTTCTGCTGTTCACACGAGCAACGTGAGCAGGTCCTCCATCATTTCTGCTGTTCACACGAGCAACGTGAGCAGGTCCTCCATCATTTCTGCTGTTCACACGAGCAACGTGAGCAGGTCCTCCATCATTTCTGCTGTTCACACGAGCAACGTGAGCAGGTCCTCCATCATTTCTGCTGTTCACACGAGCAACGTGAGCAGGTCCTCCATCATTTCTGCTGTTCACACGAGCAACGTGAGCAGGTCCTCCATCATTTCTGCTGTTCACACGAGCAACGTGAGCAGGTCCTCCATCATTTCTGCTGTTCACACGAGCAACGTGAGCAGGTCCTCCATCATTTCTGCTGTTCACACGAGCAACGTGAGCAGGTCCACCATCATTTCTGCTGTTCACACGAGCAACGTGAGCAGGTCCTCCATCATTTCTGCTGTTCACACGAGCAACGTGAGCAGGTCCACCATCATTTCTGCTGTTCACACGAGCAACGTGAGCAGGTCCTCCATCATTTCTGCTGTTCACACGAGCAACGTGAGCAGGTCCTCCATCATTTCTGCTGTTCACACGAGCAACGTGAGCAGGTCCACCATCATTTCTGCTGTTCACACGAGCAACGTGAGCAGGTCCTCCATCATTTCTGCTGTTCACACGAGCAACGTGAGCAGGTCCTCCATCATTTCTGCGGTTCACACGAGCAACGTGAGCAGGTCCTCCATCATTTCACACGAGCATCGTGAGCAGGTCCACCATCATTTCTGCTGTTCACACGAGCAACGTGAGCAGGTCCACCATCATTTCTGCTGTTCACACGAGCAACGTGAGCAGGTCCTCCATCATTTCACACGAGCATCGTGAGCAGGTCCTCCATCATTTCTGCTGTTCACACGAGCAACGTGAGCAGGTCCACCATCATTTCTGCTGTTCACACGAGCAACGTGAGCAGGTCCTCCATCATTTCTGCTGTTCACACGAGCAACGTGAGCAGGTCCTCCATCATTTCTGCTGTTCACACGAGCAACGTGAGCAGATCCTCCATCATTTCTGCTGTTCACACGAGCAACGTGAGCAGGTCCACCATCATTTCTGCGGTTCACACGAGCAACGTGAGCAGGTCCACCATCATTTCTGCTGTTCACACGAGCAACGTGAGCAGGTCCTCCATCATTTCTGCTGTTCACACGAGCAACGTGAGCAGGTCCACCATCATTTCTGCTGTTCACACGAGCAACGTGAGCAGGTCCACCATCATTTCTGCTGTTCACACGAGCAACGTGAGCAGGTCCTCCATCATTTCTGCTGTTCACACGAGCAACGTGAGCAGGTCCTCCATCATTTCTGCTGTTCACACGAGCAACGTGAGCAGGTCCTCCATCATTTCTGCGGTTCACACGAGCAACGTGAGCAGGTCCTCCATCATTTCTGCTGTTCACACGAGCAACGTGAGCAGGTCCTCCATCATTTCTGCTGTTCACACGAGCAACGTGAGCAGGTCCTCCATCATTTCTGCTGTTCACACGAGCAACGTGAGCAGGTCCTCCATCATTTCTGCTGTTCACACGAGCAACGTGAGCAGGTCCTCCATCATTTCTGCTGTTCACACGAGCAACGTGAGCAGGTCCTCCATCATTTCTGCTGTTCACACGAGCAACGTGAGCAGGTCCTCCATCATTTCTGCTGTTCACACGAGCAACGTGAGCAGGTCCTCCATCATTTCTGCTGTTCACACGAGCAACGTGAGCAGGTCCTCCATCATTTCTGCGGTTCACACGAGCAACGTGAGCAGGTCCTCCATCATTTCTGCGGTTCACACGAGCAACGTGAGCAGGTCCTCCATCATTTCTGCTGTTCACACGAGCAACGTGAGCAGGTCCTCCATCATTTCTGCGGTTCACACGAGCAACGTGAGCAGGTCCACCATCATTTCTGCTGTTCACACGAGCAACGTGAGCAGGTCCTCCATCATTTCTGCTGTTCACACGAGCAACGTGAGCAGGTCCTCCATCATTTCTGCTGTTCACACGAGCAACGTGAGCAGGTCCTCCATCATTTCTGCTGTTCACACGAGCAACGTGAGCAGGTCCTCCATCATTTCTGCTGTTCACACGAGCAACGTGAGCAGGTCCTCCATCATTTCTGCTGTTCACACGAGCAACGTGAGCAGGTCCTCCATCATTTCTGCTGTTCACACGAGCAACGTGAGCAGGTCCACCATCATTTCTGCTGTTCACACGAGCAACGTGAGCAGGTCCTCCATCATTTCTGCTGTTCACACGAGCAACGTGAGCAGGTCCACCATCATTTCTGCTGTTCACACGAGCAACGTGAGCAGGTCCACCATCATTTCTGCTGTTCACACGAGCAACGTGAGCAGGTCCTCCATCATTTCTGCTGTTCACACGAGCAACGTGAGCAGGTCCTCCATCATTTCTGCGGTTCACACGAGCAACGTGAGCAGGTCCTCCATCATTTCTGCGGTTCACACGAGCAACGTGAGCGGGTCCTCCATCATTTCTGCTGTTCACACGAGCAACGTGAGCAGGTCCTCCATCATTTCTGCTGTTCACACGAGCAACGTGAGCAGGTCCACCATCATTTCTATGGTTCACACGAGCAACGTGAGCAGGTCCTCCATCATTTCTGCTGTTCACACGAGCAACGTGAGCAGGTCCTCCATCATTTCTGCTGTTCACACGAGCAGCGTGAGCAGGTCCTCCATCATTTCTGCTGTTCACACGAGCAACGTGAGCAGGTCCTCCATCATTTCTGCTGTTCACACGAGCAACGTGAGCAGGTCCTCCATCATTTCTGCTGTTCACACGAGCAACGTGAGCAGGTCCACCATCATTTCTGCTGTTCGGACCGTGCAGACGAGAGCGTCTTCAGGAATTCCACTTTGGAACGAAGCTTCAGATTTTCACGTCTTCAACCCAGAATGACGCCGTTGCCGTGAGAATGAAGGGCACTTCCCCTGACATATGTAGCCATTTTTCCACGCATTCCTCATGTGTATCGCATTTATGAATATCTGTATGAAATCTGCATATGGAAATATTGCGATATTTCAGTGTATCGATATTTTTCCCAGCCCCACCTTCTACCCACGTCCACACGCACCGTTCCAGTGTTGTTCATGTGGTACCTGTTAGGTTTGGTGTGTTTCGTGTTCAAGCTTGCTGTTTTAATGCTGTTTCTGCTCCGTACGGCGTCTTTGCTGCTCAGATTAGGCGCTTTCCAGCTAACGATGATAAGAATGACACATTTTATTATCATCATTATTATTATTATTTATTGTTATTATGTAGGTAGTGATTAGCCTCAGAGCTTTTAAGCTTCATGGCTGCACAGTCGGAGCTAGGTGGCTGATTATGCTACTGTTTGTTATTTATGGAGAGATCTTCCTCCTCCTCCTCCTCCTCCGTTTCATGAGGCAGGGGAATTGTAACGGCCGCTGATGTTCCAACGTCGTTTACCTGAAAAGTTTGTGAAACGTGGAGTAGCATGAACATCAACCGGGAGTCGGTCGCGCGTTTCCCGCTCGGACTGGTGGAGGCGGGAAGGAGGTGTTTAGTTTAAACCGGAGCTTGTTGTTGTTTACGTTGTTTGTGTTTACTGTGACATGTTGTAAGTCCGTCCCGTCTCTGCTCGTCAGAGTCCGGGGCAGCCGTCCACGTTGCCATGGTTACGTCTGCCACCGTGGAGCTGGTCTTCATGTCTCTGTTAATGTGATCTGCAGCCAGCAGGACGGAGCTGAAACGGGTCTGGACCAGAACAGAACCGGGTTCTTCTCTGCCCCAGTGCTCCCATTAAGCCCTGGCAGAGCCGGGGGGGGGGGGGGGGGGGGGGGGTGTCTCTTTGTGGCTCTGCCAGCTACTTTCACGCTCTGCTCCCCTCTCCGAGCCCCCGGCAGTTTTCCTCTGCAGCTCCTAGAAACCAGCACAAAGCCCGACCCGCACTGGTTTCACTGGTGCTGCTGGTGACCAGTCTGGAAACCAGCACAAAGCCCGACCCGCACTGGTTTCACTGGTGCTGCTGGTGACCAGTCTGGAAACCAGCACAAAGCCCGACCCGCACTGGTTTCACTGGTGCTGCTGGTGACCAGTCTGGAGTCCAGCACAAAGCCCGACCCGCACTGGTTTCACTGGTGCTGCTGGTGACCAGTCTGGAAACCAGCACAAAGCCCGACCCGCACTGGTTTCACTGGTGCTGCTGGTGACCAGTCTGGAAACCAGCACAAAGCCCGACCCGCACTGGTTTCACTGGTGCTGCTGGTGACCAGTCTGGAAACCAGCACAAAGCCCGACCCGCACTGGTTTCACTGGTGCTGCTGGTGACCAGTCTGGAAACCAGCACAAAGCCCGACCCGCACTGGTTTCACTGGTGCTGCTGGTGACCAGTCTGGAAACCAGCACAAAGCCCGACCCGCACTGGTTTCACTGGTGCTGCTGGTGACCAGTCTGGAAACCAGCACAAAGCCCGACCCGCACTGGTTTCACTGGTGCTGCTGGTGACCGGTCTGGAAACCAGCACAAAGCCCGACCCGCACTGGTTTCACTGGTGCTGCTGATGACCAGTCTGGAAACCAGCACAAAGCCCGACCCGCACTGGTTTCACTGGTGCTGCTGGTGACCAGTCTGGAAACCAGCACAAAGCCCGACCCGCACTGGTTTCACTGGTGCTGCTGGTGACCAGTCTGGAAACCAGCACAAAGCCCGACCCGTACTGGTTTCACTGGTGCTGCTGGTGACCAGTCTGGAAACCAGCACAAAGCCCGACCCGCACTGGTTTCACTGGTGCTGCTGGTGACCAGTCTGGAAACCAGCACAAAGCCCGACCCGCACTGGTTTCACTGGTGCTGCCGGTGACCAGTCTGGAAACCAGCACAAAGCCCGACCCGCACTGGTTTCACTGGTGCTGCTGGTGACCAGTCTGGAAACCAGCACAAAGCCCGACCCGCACTGGTTTCACTGGTGCTGCTGGTGACCAGTCTGGAAACCAGCACAAAGCCCGACCCGCACTGGTTTCACTGGTGCTGCTGGTGACCAGTCTGGAAACCAGCACAAAGCCCGACCCGCACTGGTTTCACTGGTGCTGCTGGTGACCAGTCTGGAAACCAGCACAAAGCCCGACCCGCACTGGTTTCACTGGTGCTGCTGGTGACCAGTCTGGAAACCAGCACAAAGCCCGACCCGCACTGGTTTCACTGGTGCTGCTGGTGACCAGTCTGGAAACCAGCACAAAGCCCGACCCGCACTGGTTTCACTGGTGCTGCTGGTGACCGGTCTGGAAACCAGCACAAAGCCCCGACCCGCACTGGTTTCACTGGTGCTGCTGATGACCAGTCTGGAAACCAGCACAAAGCCCGACCCGCACTGGTTTCACTGGTGCTGCTGGTGACCAGTCTGGAAACCAGCACAAAGCCCGACCCGCACTGGTTTCACTGGTGCTGCTGGTGACCAGTCTGGAAACCAGCACAAAGCCCGACCCGTACTGGTTTCACTGGTGCTGCTGGTGACCAGTCTGGAAACCAGCACAAAGCCCGACCCGCACTGGTTTCACTGGTGCTGCTGGTGACCAGTCTGGAAACCAGCACAAAGCCCGACCCGCACTGGTTTCACTGGTGCTGCCGGTGACCAGTCTGGAAACCAGCACAAAGCCCGACCCGCACTGGTTTCACTGGTGCTGCTGGTGACCAGTCTGGAAACCAGCACAAAGCCCGACCCGCACTGGTTTCACTGGTGCTGCCGGTGACCAGTCTGGAAACCAGCACAAAGCCCGACCCGCACTGGTTTCACTGGTGCTGCTGGTGACCAGTCTGGAAACCAGCACAAAGCCCGACCCGCACTGGTTTCACTGGTGCTGCTGGTGACCAGTCTGGAAACCAGCACAAAGCCCGACCCGCACTGGTTTCGCTGGTGCTGCTGGTGACCAGTCTGGAAACCAGCACAAAGCCCGACCCGCACTGGTTTCACTGGTGCTGCTGGTGACCAGTCTGGAGTCCAGCACAAAGCCCGACCCGTACTGGTTTCACTGGTGCTGCTGGTGACCAGTCTGGAAACCAGCACAAAGCCCGACCCGCACTGGTTTCACTGGTGCTGCTGGTGACCAGTCTGGAGTCCAGCACAAAGCCCGACCCGCACTGGTTTCACTGGTGCTGCTGGTGACCAGTCTGGAAACCAGCACAAAGCCCGACCCGCACTGGTTTCACTGGTGCTGCTGGTGACCAGTCTGGAAACCAGCACAAAGCCCGACCCGCACTGGTTTCACTGGTGCTGCTGGTGACCGGTCTGGAAACCAGCACAAAGCCCGACCCGCACTGGTTTCACTGGTGCTGCTGGTGACCAGTCTGGAAACCAGCACAAAGCCCGACCCGCACTGGTTTCACTGGTGCTGCTGGTGACCAGTCTGGAAACCAGCACAAAGCCCGACCCGCACTGGTTTCACTGGTGCTGCTGGTGACCAGTCTGGAAACCAGCACAAAGCCCGACCCGCACTGGTTTCACTGGTGCTGCTGGTGACCAGTCTGGAAACCAGCACAAAGCCCGACCCGCACTGGTTTCACTGGTGCTGCTGGTGACCAGTCTGGAGTCCAGCACAAAGCCCGACCCGCACTGGTTTCACTGGTGCTGCTGGTGACCAGTCTGGAGTCCAGCACAAAGCCCGACCCGCACTGGTTTCACTGGTGCTGCTGGTGACCAGTCTGGAGTCCAGCACAAAGCCCGACCCGCACTGGTTTCACTGGTGCTGCTGATGACCAGTCTGGAAACCAGCACAAAGCCCGACCCGCACTGGTTTCACTGGTGCTGCTGGTGACCAGTCTGGAAACCAGCACAAAGCCCGACCCGCACTGGTTTCACTGGTGCTGCTGGTGACCGGTCTGGAAACCAGCACAAAGCCCGACCCGCACTGGTTTCACTGGTGCTGCTGGTGACCAGTCTGGAAACCAGCACAAAGCCCGACCCGCACTGGTTTCACTGGTGCTGCTGGTGACCAGTCTGGAAACCAGCACAAAGCCCGACCCGCACTGGTTTCACTGGTGCTGCTGGTGACCAGTCTGGAAACCAGCACAAAGCCCGACCCGCACTGGTTTCACTGGTGCTGCTGGTGACCAGTCTGGAAACCAGCACAAAGCCCGACCCGCACTGGTTTCACTGGTGCTGCCGGTGACCAGTCTGGAAACCAGCACAAAGCCCGACCCGCACTGGTTTCACTGGTGCTGCCGGTGACCAGTCTGGAAACCAGCACAAAGCCCGACCCGCACTGGTTTCACTGGTGCTGCCGGTGACCAGTCTGGAAACCAGCACAAAGCCCGACCCGCACTGGTTTCACTGGTGCTGCCGGTGACCAGTCTGGAGTCCAGCACAAAGCCCGACCCGCACTGGTTTCACTGGTGCTGCCGGTGACCGGTCTGGAAACCAGCACAAAGCCCGACCCGCACTGGTTTCACTGGTGCTGCCGGTGACCGGTCTGGAAACCAGCACAAAGCCCGACCCGCACTGGTTTCACTGGTGCTGCTGGTGACCAGTCTGGAAACCAGCACAAAGCCCGACCCGCACTGGTTTCACTGGTGCTGCCGGTGACCAGTCTGGAAACCAGCACAAAGCCCGACCCGCACTGGTTTCACTGGTGCTGCTGGTGACCAGTCTGGAAACCAGCACAAAGCCCGACCCGCACTGGTTTCACTGGTGCTGCTGGTGACCGGTCTGGAGTCCAGCACAAAGCCCGACCCGCACTGGTTTCACTGGTGCTGCTGGTGACCGGTCTGGAAACCAGCACAAAGCCCGACCCGCACTGGTTTCACTGGTGCTGCTGGTGACCAGTCTGGAAACCAGCACAAAGCCCGACCCGCACTGGTTTCACTGGTGCTGCTGGTGACCAGTCTGGAGTCCAGCACAAAGCCCGACCCGCACTGGTTTCACTGGTGCTGCTGGTGACCGGTCTGGAAACCAGCACAAAGCCCGACCCGCACTGGTTTCACTGGTGCTGCTGGTGACCAGTCTGGAAACCAGCACAAAGCCCGACCCGCACTGGTTTCACTGGTGCTGCCGGTGACCAGTCTGGAGTCCAGCACAAAGCCCGACCCGTACTGGTTTCACTGGTGCTGCTGGTGACCAGTCTGGAAACCAGCCGCAAAACAACTAATGTTTGGCTTCATGTCACGATTCGTGGTTTCTGATCATCAGAATGAAGGTGGATTTCAGTATTCATGGATTATCAGCTGGTCCCGGCTGGTCCTGGTTGGTCCCGGTTGGTCCTGGACGGTCCTGGTTGGTCCTGGATGGTCCTGGTTGGTCCCGGTTGGTCCTGGACGGTCCTGGTTGGTCCTGGATGGTCCTGGTTGGTCCGGGTTGGTCCTGGTTGGTCCTAGTCGGCCCTGGTCGGTCCTGGACAGTCCCGGTTGGTCCTGGTTGGTCCTGGTTGGTCCAGGTTGGTCCTAGACAGTCCCGGTTGGTCCAGGTTGGTCCTAGTCGGCCCTGGTCGGTCCTGGACAGTCCCGGTTGGTCCTGGTTGGTCCAGGTTGGTCCTAGACGGTCCCGGTTGGTCCTGGTTGGTCCTGGCTCCAAAGCGGAGCTGTGCCGGGCCCCGGTGTGGGACCGTAGTCAGACCCCTCCTCCACACGTCTGTCCTGCATGTAGAAATCTAAATATAACTGATGAGCTGCGTGAGGCGCCGTTCCTCCGGAATATTTCTCCTGATTAAATCATCTTCATGTGGATCCGCTCACAAACAGTCATGAGACGTCAGACCTCACGTCCCCGAGCAGAGGGACCACGTTTCACCGGACAGCGCCGATGCTGGGAGGTTTCATCTGCACGTCACAGTTCCGAGACGTTCCATCAACACAATCCTGGAAATCCTGGAAGAATAAAAATCAGGGAATGTCAGGAAAAGTCTGGGAATGTCAGGAAAAGTCAGGAAAAGGCAGGAAAGTCAGGACTGTCAGGAAAAGTCTGGGAATGTCAGGAAAAGTCGGGAAAATCAAGGAATGTCAGGAAAAGTCAGGGGAATGTCACAAAAAGTCAGGGGAAAGTCAGGAAAAGTCAGAGGAATGTCAGGAAAAGTCAGGACTGTCAGGAAAAGTCAGGGGAATGTCACAAAAAGTCAGGGGAAAGTCAGGAAAAGTCAGAGGAATGTCAGGAAAAGTCAGGACTGTCAGGAAAAGTCAGGGGAATGTCAGGAAAAGTCAGGGAAATGTCAGGAAAAGTCGGGGAATGTCAGGAAAAGTCAGGGAAATGTCAGGAAAAGTCGGGGAATGTCAGGAAAAGTCAGGGAGATGTCAGGAAAAGTCGGGGAATGTCAGGAAAAGTCGGGGAATGTCAGGAAAAGTTGGGAATATCAGGGAATGTCAGGAAAATCAGGGAAAATCAGGGAATGTCAGGAAAAGTCAGAGGAAAGTCAGGAAAAGTCAGGGGAAAGTCAGGAAAAGTCAGGGGAATGTCAGGAAAAGTCAGGGGAAAGTCAGGAAAAGTCGGAAAAATCAGGGAATGTCAGGAAAAGTCAGAGGAAAGTCAGGGAAAAGTCAGGAAAAGTCAGGGGAATGTCAGGAAAAGTCAGGGGAATGTCAGGAAAAGTAAGGGAAATGTCAGGAAAAGTCGGGGAAAGTCAGGGTAATGTCAGGAAAAGTTGGGTAATGTCAGGAAAAGTCAGGGGAATGTCAGGAAAAGTCAGGGGAATGTCAGGAAAAGTCGTGGGAATGTCAGGAAAAGTCAGGACTGTCAGGAAAAGTCAGGGGAATGTCAGGAAAAGTCAGGACTGTCAGGAAAAGTCAGGGGAATGTCAGGAAAAGTCGGGGGAATGTCATGAAAAGTCATGGGAATGTCAGGAAAAGTCGGGGAATGTCAGGAAAAGTCAGGACTGTCAGGAAAAGTCAGGGGAATGTCAGGAAAAGTCAGGGGAAAGTCAAGAAATGTCAGGAAAAGTCAGGGAATGTAAGGAAAAGACAGAGGAAAGTCGGGGAATGTCAGGAAAAGTCAGGAATGTCAGTAAAAGTCAGGGGAAAGTCAGGAAAAGTCAGGAATGTCAGGAAAAGTCAGGGGAAAGTCAGGAAAAGTCAGGACTGTCAGGAAAAGTCGGGAAAATCAGGGAATGTCAGGAAAAGTCGGGAATGTCAGGAAAAGTCAGGAATGTCAGGAAAAGTCGTGGAAAGTCAGGAAAAGTCGGGAATGTCAGGAAAAGTCGTGGAATGTCAGGAAAAGTCAGGACTGTCAGGAAAAGTCAGGGGAAAGTCAGGAAAAGTCGGGAAAATCAGGGAATGTCAGGAAAAGTTGGGAAAATCAGGGAATGTCAGGAAAAGTCAGAGGAAAGTCGGGAAAGTCAGGAAAAGTCAGGGGAATGTCAGGAAAAGTCAGGGAAATGTCAGGAAAAGTCAGGGGAAAGTCGGGGAAAGTCAGGGGAATGTCAGGAAAAGTCAGGACTGTCAGGAAAAGTCAGGACTGTCAGGAAAAGTCGGGAATGTCAGGAAAAGTCGGGGGAATGTCAGGAAAAGTCAGGGGAATGTCAGGAAAAGTCAGGGGAATGTCACAAAAAGTCAGGGAAAGTCAGGAAAAGTCAGAGGAATGTCAGGAAAAGTCAGGACTGTCAGGAAAAGTCAGGGGAAAATCAGGGAATGTCAGGGAAAAGTTGGGAAAATCAGGGAATGTCAGGAAAAGTCAGAGGAAAGTCGGGAAAGTCAGGAAAAGTCAGGGGAATGTCAGGAAAAGTCAGGGAATGTCAGGAAAAGTTGGGAATATCAGGGAATGTCAGGGGAATGTCAGGAAAAGTCGTGGGAATGTCAGGAAAAGTCAGGAAAAGTCAGGGGAATGTCAGGAAAAGTCCGGACTGTCAGGAAAAGTCAGGGAATGTCAGGAAAAGTCAGGGGAATGTCAGGAAAAGTCAGGGGAAAGTCAGAAAAAAGTCAGGAAAATCGGGGAATGTCAGGAAAAGTCAGGGAATGTCAGGAAAAGACAGAGGAAAGTCGGGGAATGTCAGGAAAATTCAGGAATGTCAGTAAAAGTCAGGGAAAGTCAGGAAAAGTCAGGACTGTCAGGAAAAGTCGGGAAAATCAGGGAATGTCAGGAAAAGACAGGAAAGTTGGGGAATGTCAGGAAAAGTCAGGAATGTCAGGAAAAGTCGGGAAAGTCAGGAAAAGTCAGGGGAATGTCAGGAAAAGTCAGGAAAATCAGGGAATGTCAGGAAAAGACAGAGGAAAGTTGGGGAATGTCAGGAAAAGTCAGGAATGTCAGGAAAAGTCGGGAATGTCAGGAAAAGTCAGGAATGTCAGGAAAAGTCGTGGAATGTCAGGAAAAGTCAGGACTGTCAGGAAAAGTCAGGACTGTCAGGAAAAGTCAGGGGAATGTCAGGAAAAGTCAGGAATGTCAGGAAAAGTCAGGACTGTCAGGAAAAGTCAGGACTGTCAGGAAAAGTCAGGGGAATGTCAGGAAAAGTCAGGAATGTCAGGAAAAGTCAGGACTGTCAGGAAAAGTCAGGGGAATGTCAGGAAAAGTCAGGAATGTCAGGAAAAGTCAGGACTGTCAGGAAAAGTCAGGGGAATGTCAGGAAAAGTCAGGAATGTCAGGAAAAGTCAGGACTGTCAGGAAATGTCAGGAAAAGTCAGGAATGTCAGGAAAAGTCAGGAATGTCAGGAAAAGTCAGGACTGTCAGGAAATGTCAGGAAAAGTCAGGGGAATGTCAGGAAAAGTCAGGACTGTCAGGAAAAGTCAGGGGAATGTCAGGAAAAGTCAGGACTGTCAGGAAAAGTCAGGAATGTCAGGAAAAGTCAGGAATGTCAGGAATGTCAGGAAAAGTCAGGAATGTCAGGAAAAGTCAGGACTGTCAGGAAAAGTCAGGGGAATGTCAGGAAAAGTCAGGACTGTCAGGAAAAGTCAGGTTAAAGTCAGGAGTCCTGGTCATACGGCCAGCAGAGGGCAGAGAGAGGGAGGTGAGGTCCAGAGGAATGAGTGGCAGCTGGTGGGCGGGGCTTGGTGTGTGGGCGGGGCTTCACATGTGAGCGGCTTCAGTGTAACTGTTAGTCAGAGCTGACGGGACGAGAGACACTCACACAGCAGAGAGAGAGAGAAGATGGGCTATGAAGCTGGATTATTAAACTTCTGACACGCAGCAGCAGCAGCATGGTGAGACGCACACGCGTGACCGCCGCTCGTAGCACACGGAGGGCGTGTGTGTGTGTGTGTGTGTGTGTGTGTGTGTGTGTGTGCGGGTGCAGTCGGGGGTGTTATGGGGGGAGGGAACAGCAGGGTTTCGGGTTTCCAGAAAGGTGTTGTCCATAAACTTTCTCCCCCAGGGAGAAACTGAAACCGGGCCATCCACAGACGGGTCAGCAGAACCGACCCGGTGACCCAGCGGTCTGTCTGAGTCGCTTACACGCACACACACGCACACGCACACACACACACACACACGTTTGGTTTTATATCCCTATGAGGTACAGCCACTGCCATAATGCCATACGCTAAACCTAACGCCCATAACTGATTACCTAAACCTAAACCTAACGCCCATAACTGATTACCTAAACCTAAACCTAACGCCCATAACTGATTACCTAAACCTAAACCTCGTCCTAATCCTAACCAAAACCTAACTGTAACTTAATCTCTACAATCTCATTTTGACCCTCAAATCGGGGTTCGTACCCGTGGGGACGGGGAAGATGTCCCCACGAGGGCAAGACGTCCCCACAGTGATTGTAAAATACGGAACATGGTCCCCACAATGTTGCAAAAACACACGCACACACACGTTTTATGACAGCAAATCATGTTGACACGAACAGTCTGACCTCCGGAAACAGTAGAAGAAGAAACGTCTGATGTAAACAAACATGGCAGCGTTTGTTTACAAGTGTCATTGAACGCGTCACTAACCAGAAGCCACGTTTACCAAGTGTCATTGAACGCGTCACTAACCAGAAGCCACGTTTACGAGTGTCATTGAACGTGTCACCATTACCCATAAGCCACGTTTACCGAGTGTCATTGAACGCGTCACCATAAACCAGAAGCCACGTTTACAGAGTGTCATTGAACGCGTCACCATTACCCAGAAGCCACGTTTACCGAGTGTCATTGAACGCGTCACTAACCAGAAGCCACGTTTACCAAGTGTCATTGAACGCGTCACCTAACCAGAAGCCACGTTACGAGTGTCATTGAACGTGTCACCATTACCCATAAGCCACGTTTACCGAAGTGTCATTGAACGCGTCACCATAAACCAGAAGCCACGTTTACAGAGTGTCATTGAACGCGTCACCATTACCCAGAAGCCACGTTTACAGAGTGTCATTGAACGTGTCACCATAAACCAGAAGTCACGTTTACACAGTGTCATTGAACGTGTCACCATAAACCAGAAGCCACGTTTACGAGTGTCATTGAACGTGTCACCATTAACCAGAAGCCACGTTTACGAGTGTCATTGAACGGCGTCACCATTAACCAGAAGCCACGTTTACCGAGTGTCATTGAACACGTCACTAACCAGAAGCCACGTTTACCGTGTCATTGAACACGTCACCATTAACCAGAAGCCACGTTTACGAAAGTGTCATTGAACGCATCACCATTAACCAGAAGCCACGTTTACGAGTGTCATTGAACGCGTCACCATTAACCAGAAGCCACGTTTACCGAGTGTCATTGAACGCGTCACCATTACCCAGAAGCCACGTTTACAGAGTGTCATTGAACGTGTCACCATAAACCAGAAGTCACGTTTACGAGTGTCATTGAACGTGTCACCATAAACCAGAAGTCACGTTTACGAGTGTCATTGAACGTGTCACCATTAACCAGAAGCCACGTTTACCGAGTGTCATTGAACGCGTCACCATTAACCAGAAGCCACGTTTACCGAGTGTCATTGAACGCGTCACCATTACCCAGAAGCCACGTTTACCGAAGTGTCATTGAACACGTCACCATTAACCAGAAGCCACGTTCTAGCGGAGTGTCATTGAACGATCACCATTAACCAGAAGCCACGTTTCTGAGAGTGTCATTGAACGGCGTCACCATTAACCAGAAGCCACGTTTACGAAGTGTCATTGAACGCGTCTACCATTAACCAGAAGCCACGTTTACAGAGTGTCATTGAACGGCGTCACCATTACCCAGAAGCCACGTTTACAGAGTGTCATTGAACGTGTCACCATAAACCAGAAGTCACGTTCACGAGTGTCATTGAACGTGTCACCATTAACCAGAAGCCACGTTTACCGAGTGTCATTGAACGGCGTCACCATTAACCAGAAGCCACGTTTACCGAGTGTCATTGAACACGTCACTAACCAGAAGCCACGTTTACCGAGTGTCATTGAACGCGTCACTAACCAGAAGCCACGTTTACCGAGTGTCATTGAACACGTCACTAACCAGAAGCCACGTTTACCGAGTGTCATTGAACGCGTCACCATTAACCAGAAGCCACGTTTACGAGTGTCATTGAACGCGTCACCATAAACCAGAAGCCACGTTTACGAGTGTCATTGAACGTGTCACCATAAACCAGAAGCCACGTTTACCGAGTGTCATTGAACGCGTCACCATAAACCAGAAGCCACGTTTACCGAGTGTCATTGAGCCCGTCACCATTAACCAGAAGCCACGTTAACCGAGTGTCATTGAACGTGTCACCATAAACCAGAAGACACGTTTACCGAGTGTCATTGAACCCGTCACCATTAACCAGAAGCCACGTTTACTGAGTGTCATTGAACACGTCACCATAAACCAGAAGCCACGTTTACGAGTGTCATTGAACGTGTCACCATAAACCAGAAGCCACGTTTACCGAGTGTCATTGAACGTGTCACCATAAACCAGAAGCCACGTTTGCCAGTGTCATTGAACCCGTCACCATTAACCAGAAGCCACGTTAACCGAGTGTCATTGAACAGCGTCACCATAAACCAGAAGCCACGTTTACGAGTGTCATTGAACGCGTCACCATAAACCAGAAGCCACGTTTACCGAGTGTCATTGAACGTGTCACCATAAACCAGAAGCCACGTTTACCGAGTGTCATAGAACGCGTCACCATTAACCAGAAGCCACGTTTACCGAGTGTCATTGAACGCGTCACCATTACCCAGAAGCCACGTTAACCGAGTGTCATTGAACGCGTCACCATTACCCAGAAGCCACGTTTACCGAGTGTCATTGAACATGTCACCATAAACCAGAAGCCACGTTTACGAGTGTCATTGAACGTGTCACCATAAACCAGAAGCCACGTTTACCGAGTGTCATTGAACGTGTCACCATAAACCAGAAGCCACGTTTACCGAGTGTCATTGAACGTGTCACCATTACCCAGAAGCCACGTTAACCGAGTGTCATTGAACGCGTCACCATTACCCAGAAGCCACGTTTACCGAGTGTCATTGAACGTGTCACCATTAACCAGAAGCCACATTTACGAGTGTCATTGAACGCGTCACCATAAATCAGAAGCCATGTTTACGAGTGTCATTGAACGCGTCACCATAAACCAGAAGCCACGTTAACCAAGTGTCATTGAACGGCGTCACCATAAACCAGAAGGCACGTTTACCAAGTGTCATTGAACGTGTCACCATTAACTAGAAGCCACGTTCACTGAGTGTCATTGAACGTGTCACCATAAACCAGAAGCCACGTTAACCAAGTGTCATTGAACGCGTCACCATAAACCAGAAGGCACGTTTACCAAGTGTCATTGAACGTGTCACCATAAACCAGAAGCCACGTTTACGAGTGTCATTGAACGCGTCACCATAAACCAGAAGCCACGTTTACCGAAAGTGTCATTGAACGCGTCACCATTAACCAGAAGCCACGTTTACCGAGTGTCATTGAGCGTCACCATTAACCAGAAGCCACGTTTGCAGTGTCATTGAACGCTTCACCATTAACCAGAAGCCACGTTTACCGAGTGTCATTGAACGCGTCACCATTAACCAGAAGCCACGTTAACCGAAAGTGTCATTGAACGCGTCACCATAAACCAGAAGCCACGTTTACGAGTGTCATTGAGCGCATCACCATAAACCAGAAGCCACGTTTACCGAAAGTGTCATTGAGCGTGTCACCATAAACCAGAAGCCACGTTTACCGAGTGTCATTGAACGCGTCACCATTAACCAGAAGCCACGTTTACGAGTGTCATTGAACCCGTCACCATTAACCAGAAGCCACGTTAACAGAGTGTCATTGAACGCGTCACCATAAACCAGAAGCCACGTTTACGAGTGTCATTGAACGTGTCACCATAAACCAGAAGCCACGTTTACAGAGTGTCATTGAACGCGTCACCATAAACCAGAAGCCACGTTTACGAGTGTCATTGAACGCGTCACCATAAACCAGAAGCCACGTTTACGAGTGTCATTGAACGCGTCACCATTAACCAGAAGCCACGTTTACCGAGTGTCATTGAACGTGTCACCATAAACCAGAAGCCACGTTTACCGAGTGTCATTGAACGCGTCACCATAAACCAGAAGCCATGTTTACGAAGTGTCATTGAACGCGTCACCATAAACCAGAAGGCACGTTTACCAAGTGTCATTGAACGTGTCACCATAAACCAGAAGCCACGTTAACCAAGTGTCATTGAACGCGTCACCATAAACCAGAAGGCACGTTTACCAAGTGTCATTGAACGTGTCACCATAAACCAGAAGCCACGTTCACGAGTGTCATTGAACGCGTCACCATTACCCAGAAGCCACGTTTACCGAGTGTCATTGAACGCGTCACCATTAACCAGAAGCCACGTTTACCGAGTGTCATTGAACCCGTCACCATTAACCAGAAGCCACGTTAACCGAAAGTGTCATTGAACGCGTCACCATAAACCAGAAGCCACGATTACGAGTGTCATTGAGCGTTGCACCATAAACCAGAAGCCACGTTTACCGAGTGTCATTGAACCCGTCACCATAAACCAGAAGCCACGTTTACCGAGTGTCATTGAACGCGTCACCATTAACCAGAAGCCACGTTTACCGAGTGTCATTGAACGCGTCACCATTAACCAGAAGCCACGTTAACCGAGTGTCATTGAACGCGTCACCATAAACCAGAAGCCACGTTTACGAGTGTCATTGAACGCGTCACCATAAACCAGAAGCCACGTTTACCGAGGTGTCATTGAACGGCGTCACCATAAACCAGAAGCCACGTTTACGAGTGTCATTGAACGCGTCACCATTAACCAGAAGCCACGTTAACCGAGTGTCATTGAACGCGTCACCATAAACCAGAAGCCACGTTTACGAGTGTCATTGAACGCGTCACCATAAACCAGAAGTCATGTTTACGAGTGTCATTGAACGCGTCACCATTAACCAGAAGCCACGTTAACCGAGTGTCATTGAACGTGTCACCATAAACCAGAAGCCACGTTTACCGAGTGTCATTGAACCCGTCACCATTAACCAGAAGCCACGTTTACCGAGTGTCATTGAACACGTCACCATAAACCAGAAGCCACGTTTACGAGTGTCATTGAACGTGTCACCATAAACCAGAAGCCACGTTTACCGAGTGTCATTGAACGTGTCACCATAAACCAGAAGCCCACGTTTACCGAGTGTCATTGAACCCGTCACCATTAACCAGAAGCCACGTTAACCGAGTGTCATTGAACGCGTCACCATAAACCAGAAGCCACGTTTACGAGTGTCATTGAACGCGTCACCATAAACCAGAAGCCACGTTTACCGAGTGTCATTGAACGTGTCACCATAAACCAGAAGCCACGTTTACCGAGTGTCATTGAACGCGTCACCATTAACCAGAAGCCACGTTTACCGAGTGTCATTGAACCCGTCACCATTAACCAGAAGCCACGTTAACCGAGTGTCATTGAACGCGTCACCATAAACCAGAAGCCACGTTTACGAGTGTCATTGAACGCGTCACCATAAACCAGAAGCCACTTTTACGAGTGTCATTGAACGCGTCACCATAAACCAGAAGCCACGTTTACCGAGTGTCATTGAACGCGTCACCATTACCCAGAAGCCACGTTAACCGAGTGTCATTGAACGCGTCACCATTACCCAGAAGCCACGTTTACCGAGTGTCATTGAACATGTCACCATAAAACCAGAAGCCACGTTTACGAGTGTCATTGAACGTGTCACCATAAACCAGAAGCCACGTTTACCGAGTGTCATTGAACGTGTCACCATAAACCAGAAGCCACGTTTACTGAGTGTCATTGAACGTGTCACCATTACCCAGAAGCCACGTTAACCGAGTGTCATTGAACGCGTTACCATAAACCAGAAGCCACGTTTACGAGCGTCATTGAACGCGTCACCATAAACCAGAAGCCACGTTAACCAAGTGTCATTGAACGCGTCACCATAAACCAGAAGGCACGTTTACCAAGTGTCATTGAACGTGTCACCATTAACTAGAAGCCACGTTTACGAGTGTCATTGAACGTGTCACCATAAACCAGAAGCCACGTTAACCAAGTGTCATTGAACGCGTCACCATAAACCAGAAGGCACGTTTACCAAGTGTCATTGAACGTGTCACCATAAACCAGAAGCCACGTTTACGAGTGTCATTGAACGCGTCACCATAAACCAGAAGCCACGTTTACCGAGTGTCATTGAACGCGTCACCATTAACCAGAAGCCACGTTTACCGAGTGTCATTGAACGCGTCACCATTAACCAGAAGCCACGTTAACCGAGTGTCATTGAACGCGTCACCATAAACCAGAAGCCACGTTTACGAGTGTCATTGAACGCGTCACCATAAACCAGAAGCCACGTTTACCGAGTGTCATTGAACGTGTCACCATAAACCAGAAGCCACGTTTACCGAGTGT
The DNA here is from genome assembly GCA_023101725.1 of Atherinomorus stipes. Classification (NCBI taxonomy): domain Eukaryota; kingdom Metazoa; phylum Chordata; class Actinopteri; order Atheriniformes; family Atherinidae; genus Atherinomorus; species Atherinomorus stipes. The sequence continues at coordinate 103,354 of JALJCO010008180.1, read as the reverse complement.
CATTGAACGCGTCACCATTAACCAGAAGCCACGTTTACCGAGTGTCATTGAACCCGTCACCATTAACCAGAAGCCACGTTAACAGAGTGTCATTGAACGCGTCACCATAAACCAGAAGCCACGTTTACTGAGTGTCATTGAACGTGTCACCATAAACCAGAAGCCACGTTTACAGAGTGTCATTGAACGTGTCACCATAAACCAGAAGCCACGTTTACGAGTGTCATTGAACGCGTCACCATAAACCAGAAGCCACGTTTACAGTGTCATTGAACGCGTCACCATTAACCAGAAGCCACGTTTACCGAGTGTCATTGAACGCGTCACCATAAACCAGAAGCCACGTTTACCGAGTGTCATTGAACGCGTCACCATAAACCAGAAGCCATGTTTACGAGTGTCATTGAACGCGTCACCATAAACCAGAAGGCACGTTTACCAAGTGTCATTGAACGTGTCACCATAAACCAGAAGCCACGTTAACCAAGTGTCATTGAACGCGTCACCATAAACCAGAAGGCACGTTTACCAAGTGTCATTGAACGTGTCACCATAAACCAGAAGCCACGTTCACGAGTGTCATTGAACGCGTCACCATTACCCAGAAGCCACGTTTACCGAGTGTCATTGAACGCGTCACCATTAACCAGAAGCCACGTTTACCGAGTGTCATTGAACCCGTCACCATTAACCAGAAGCCACGTTAACCGAGTGTCATTGAACGCGTCACCATAAACCAGAAGCCACGTTTACCGAGTGTCATTGAACGTTGCACCATAAACCAGAAGCCACGTTTACCGAGTGTCATTGAACCCGTCACCATAAACCAGAAGCCACGTTTGCCGAGAGTGTCATTGAACGCGTCACCATTAACCAGAAGCCACGTTTACCGAGTGTCATTGAACGCGTCACCATTAACCAGAAGCCACGTTAACCGAGTGTCATTGAACGCGTCACCATAAACCAGAAGCCACGTTTACGAGTGTCATTGAGCGGCGTCACCATAAACCAGAAGCCACGTTTACCGAGTGTCATTGAACGCGTCACCATAAACCAGAAGCCACGTTTACGAGTGTCATTGAACGCGTCACCATAAACCAGAAGCCACGTTTACGAGTGTCATTGAACGCGTCACCATAAACCAGAAGCCACGTTTACCGAGTGTCATTGAACGTGTCACCATAAACCAGAAGCCACGTTTACCGAGTGTCATTGAACGTGTCACCATAAACCAGAAGCCACGTTTACCGAGTGTCATTGAACACGTCACCATTACCCAGAAGCCACGTTAACCGAGTGTCATTGAACGCGTCACCATAAACCAGAAGCCATGTTAACCGAGTGTCATTGAACGTGTCACCATAAACCAGAAGCCACGTTTACCGAGTGTCATTGAACCCGTCACCATTAACCAGAAGCCACGTTTACCGAGTGTCATTGAACGCGTCACCATTAACCAGAAGCCACGTTTACCGAGTGTCATTGAACGTGTCACCATAAACCAGAAGCCACGTTCACGAGTGTCATTGAACGCGTCACCATTAACCAGAAGCCACGTTTACCGAGTGTCATTGAACCCGTCACCATTAACCAGAAGCCACGTTTACCGAGTGTCATTGAACGTGTCACCATAAACCAGAAGCCACGTTTACCGAGTGTCATTGAACGTGTCACCATAAACCAGAAGCCACGTTTACTGAGTGTCATTGAACGTGTCACCATAAACCAGAAGCCACGTTTACCGAGTGTCATTGAACCCGTCACCATTAACCAGAAGCCACGTTAACCGAGTGTCATTGAACGCGTCACCATAAACCAGAAGCCACGTTTACGAGTGTCATTGAGCGCGTCACCATAAACCAGAAGCCACGTTTACCGAGTGTCATTGAACGTGTCACCATAAACCAGAAGCCACGTTTACCGAGTGTCATTGAACGCGTCACCATTAACCAGAAGCCACGTTTACCGAGTGTCATTGAACCCGTCACCATTAACCAGAAGCCACGTTAACCGAGTGTCATTGAACGCGTCACCATAAACCAGAAGCCACGTTTACTGAGTGTCATTGAACGCGTCACCATAAACCAGAAGCCACTTTTACGAGTGTCATTGAACGCGTCACCATAAACCAGAAGCCACGTTTACCGAGTGTCATTGAACGCGTCACCATTACCCAGAAGCCACGTTAACCGAGTGTCATTGAACGCGTCACCATTACCCAGAAGCCACGTTTACCGAGTGTCATTGAACATGTCACCATAAACCAGAAGCCACGTTTACGAGTGTCATTGAACGTGTCACCATAAACCAGAAGCCACGTTTACCGAGTGTCATTGAACGTGTCACCATAAACCAGAAGCCACGTTTACCGAGTGTCATTGAACGTGTCACCATTACCCAGAAGCCACGTTAACCGAGTGTCATTGAACGCGTTACCATTACCCAGAAGCCACGTTTACCGAGTGTCATTGAACATGTCACCATAAACCAGAAGCCACGTTTACCGAGTGTCATTGAACGTGTCACCATAAACCAGAAGCCATGTTTACCGAGTGTCATTGAACGCGTCACCATAAACCAGAAGCCACGTTTACGAGTGTCATTGAACGTGTCAGACGCTCAGTCAACAGTTGTTTGTCTCATTCAAGGTCCGTGATTGGCTGGAAGGGAGGAGAGGGGATGTTAGAGATGGTTGCCATGGTTACGGCCGACAGCAGCCTGCATCCCCCCTCTCCTCTGCTGAAGTGGGCTGGTCTCAGATCAGCTCCTCTTCCTCTCCTCTTCCTCTCCTCCATGTGCAGCTTTAAAGAACATGAAGATGTTTCATGGTGGTCCCCTGTGGCTCCTCAGAGTAGTTTGACCTGAGCTCGGAGGTCCCGCAGGGGGGTCGGGGTCCCACAGGTCCGGGGGTCCCATGGGGGCGGGGCCTCAGTGTAGCGGGCAGTCTTTGTTCTGCACAGCTGGGACCGGCATTTAAAGACACTTTTCTCTGTTTTTTCAACCTTATTTCCAGGAGTTTATTCTGCATTTGCTCACTGGTATCATTTCTGCATCGCTTTGACTCCTTCGGACGATTTTACGTTGAGTTGTTCTCCAGCGTACATTCAGTATAACGGGAGAGACGGGCAGCGTCTATATGAGACATTATCAGTAGCACTGCTCCTTCGTTTTACCAAAGCTTTAAAGGAGCCGTATCGTGAAAAATGGACTTTAAGAGCTCTTCAGCATGTTACTGTCATTTCCTCATAAAAAGCTTAGGTTTTTTTTCTTCATTTGTGCATATGTGAGTAATAAATGTGAAGATTCAGGCCGGGCTCCTTAAAGGAACAGTCCACCACAGAATGATGTAACTTTATCTTCCACCCCCCTCATGGTGAGAAAGACTCTGCAGCACTTTTTTAATATCTCAAATGCAGCCGGTGATCAGGAAGGCTTCTCGTTTCCCCCAACTTTCATATAATGGAGTTCACCGGGGTCCGAGCCAAAAAGGTCCTTAAAAGTCCACAAAAACTTGTCAATATTCCTCCATACTGCTCGTCCAACGTAATCCAAGTGTCCTGAGTGGGTAGCGTCCAGAATTTACTGGAAACGTCATTTAGTAGATTTTTAGAGACTAAACAGTACTACATCTTACTTTTCTTCGAAGGGTTCACGAAACTACGGAAGTCTCGGCGTGCAGAGCCTACTCTGCCAATAATAAAAGCGTAGAAGAAGAAATTCTCTGTTTACATTGTGCTAAGAGCGACAGAGCTGCAGACAAACACAAGAGGGTCCAAGAGGGGTTGATGTTGATTTAAAACAAAGAAAGAAAGAAAAAGAGAACGTGTGATCTCGTCTGCTGCGGCTTCTGTAGTTTCATGAACGTGCATCGGCGTGTTTGCAGGAGATGTGATGTAGTACTGATGTAGTACTGATGTAGTACTGTTTAGTCTCTAAAAATCTCCTAAATGACGTCGTTTCCAGTAAATTCTGGACGCTACCCACTCAGGACACTTGGATCACATTGGACGAGCAGTATGGAGGAATATTGACAAGTTTTTGTGGACTTTAAGGACCTTTTTGGCTCGGACCCCGGTGAACTCCATTATATGAAAGTTGGGGGGGAACGAGAAGCCTTCCTGATCACCGGCTGCATTTGAGATATTAAAAAAGTGCTGCAGAGTCTTTCTCACCATGAGGGGGGGTGGAAGATAAAGTTACATCATTCTGTGGGTGGAATGTTCCTTTAACACGACTGACCGACCCGAGTGTTCGTAACGAGGTGACACCGATCATGAAGCCGCACGCGCAGCATCGCAGCCGGACGATGGAGGCGTCTGAAGCGATCGTCACTCTCTGAGGAAGCAAACAGCCGTCAGACGCCATGTTTGACCCACAGCTCAGCAGAAAAGCTTCCTGATGACGGAAAGGTGGAAACTGAGGTCGTTCTCGCTCTGGAAGCTCCTTCGTTGTTCTGGACGACGAATCGACTCCAGAAACGGTTTGAATTCATCTTCAGGAGCAGAAGAAGCTGAACTTCGGGGGAACTTTCCTCCTGACAACTTCGTGAACATGAAAGTGTTTTTTATCAGGGAGTACTCCATAAATGTACTTACTTGTTAGGGTCTCTGTGGTACTTCTGTGGTACCTCTGTGGTACTGCGTGTACCTCTGTGGTACTGCATGTACCTCTGTGGTACCTCTGTGGTACTTCTGTGGTACTGCGTGTACCTCTGTGGTACTTCTGTGGTACCTCTGTGGTACTGCGTGTACTCCTGTTCGGTAGAACAGGACTCTGTGATCCAGGATCCTGCAGGACTCTGTGATCCAGGATCCTGCAGGACTCTGTTATCCAGGTTCCTGCAGGACTCTGTGATCCAGGTTCCTGCAGGACTCTGTGATCCTGCAGGACTCTGTGATCCAGGTTCCTGCAGGACTCTGTGATCCTGGTTCCTGCAGGACTCTGTGATCCAGGTTCCTGCAGGACTCTGTGATCCTGCAGGACTCTGTGATCCAGGTTCCTGCAGGACTCTGTGATCCTGCAGGACTCTGTGATCCAGGTTCCTGCAGGACTCTGTGATCCAGGTTCCTGCAGGACTCTGTGATCCAGGATCCTGCAGGACTCTGTGATCCAGGATCCTGCAGGACTCTGTGATCCAGGTTCCCGCGGGACTCTGTGATCCAGGTTCCTGCAGGACTCTGTGATCCAGGTTCCCGCAGGACTCTGTGATCCTGCAGGACTCTGTGATCCAGGTTCCTGCAGGACTCTGTGATCCAGGATCCTGCAGGACTCTGTGATCCTGGTTCCTGCAGGACTCTGTGATCCTGCAGGACTCTGTGATCCAGGTTCCAGGACTCTGTGATCCTGCAGGACTCTGTGATCCAGGTTCCTGCAGGACTCTGTGATCCTGGTTCCTGCAGGACTCTGTGATCCTGCAGGACTCTGTGATCCAGGTTCCAGGACTCTGTGATCCTGCAGGACTCTGTGATCCAGGTTCCAGGACTCTGTGATCCTGCAGGACTCTGTGATCCAGGTTCCTGCAGGACTCTGTGATCCTGGTTCCTGCAGGACTCTGTGATCCTGCAGGACTCTGTGATCCAGGTTCCTGCAGGACTCTGTGATCCTGGTTCCTGCAGGACTCTGTGATCCAGGTTCCTGCAGGACTCTGTGATCCTGCAGGACTCTGTGATCCAGGTTCCTGCAGGACTCTGTGATCCTGGTTCCTGCAGGACTCTGTGATCCTGGTTCCTGCAGGACTCTGTGATCCAGGTTCCTGCAGGACTCTGTGATCCTGGTTCCTGCAGGACTCTGTGATCCAGGTTCCTGCAGGACTCTGTGATCCTGCAGGACTCTGTGATCCAGGATCCTGCAGGACTCTGTGATCCAGGTTCCCGCAGGACTCTGTGATCCAGGTTCCTGCAGGACTCTGTGATCCAGGTTCCCGCAGGACTCTGTGATCCAGGTTCCTGCAGGACTCTGTGATCCAGGTTCCCGCAGGACTCTGTGATCCAGGTTCCTGCAGGACTCTGTGATCCAGGTTCCCGCAGGACTCTGTGATCCAGGTTCCTGCAGGACTCTGTGATCCAGGTTCCCGCAGGACTCTGTGATCCAGGTTCCTGCAGGACTCTGTGATCCAGGTTCCCGCAGGACTCTGTGATCCAGGTTCCTGCAGGACTCTGTGATCCAGGTTCCCGCAGGACTCTGTGATCCAGGTTCCCGCAGGACTCTGTGATCCTGCAGGACTCTGTGATCCTGCAGGACTCTGTGATCCGTCTTGGTCCCGGGTACGTGTAACATTCCTGTGTCTGTTATGGGTGGGCTGGTGGTTGCCGTGGTTACACCCTGCAGTCTCTGGCTGATCTCAGATCAGTTTCAGACTGAAGGTGTTTCCTCTCTCTCTCTGTTTGCTCTCATGCTTGCTCGTCCTCAGTGCAGCAGATAAGATCAGAGCTGGAACGCTGCAGGAAGACGGAGCAAGCTGCAGCACGCCGGACCCCCGAGGGGGGGGGGGACCTGGTCCTGGTTCTGGTCCTGAGGAGATGGACACCCGCCAGGAGGACGGGACCGGGGGGGGGGGGACCTGGTCCTGGTTCTGGCAGAACGTCTCCTCCTCCGGTCCTGGTTCTAGTCCTGGTCCTGGTTCTGGTCCTGGTTCTGGTCCTGGTCCTGGTCCTGGTTCTGGTTCTGGATCTGGTCCTGGTTCTGGTTCTGGTCCTGGTCCTGGTCCAGGCAGAACGTCTCCTCCTCTGGTTCTGGTCCTGGTTCTGGTTCTGGTCCAGTGATCAGGTCTCTTTACTTAAACCAGCAGCTGGTCTTCAGTCTCTGGTGGAGGTCAGAGGTCACATCCTCCGCTCTGATTGGTTACCACGGAGGTCGTAACCTTCACTCAGTCTGTTTGTTTAAAGCCATGATCCGTTTCCATGGAGACCAGAGCAGGAGCCGTGTCATCAGGTGTCGGCCAATCAGGGTCCGTCATCTGCTGGACGTGGACTTGCTGCGTCCCAGTAAATACAAACTGCTATTATTAACGTGTTTAAATGTACTTACATGTACTTACAAACAGTATATGTACTAGGGGTGGAAGAACTATCGATACACTGAAATATCACGATATTTTCACATGCCGATATGTCAACATTTAAAAACATAGTATCGATCTATTTTACTAACAAAATCTCGTGAAATTTCATCGTTCTGTTACGAAAAACTCGTCTGACTTTTGGTTTCTGCAGCAACGCAGCTGGAAGTGAGGCATTGTGGTCCTGGAGTGATGCATGCTGGGTAGAAACTTTGTCCTCTACAGAATGCATCTGGACAGGCTGATATCTGGACAGGCTGATATCTGGACATGCTGATATCTGGACAGGCTGATATCTGGACAGGCTGATATCTGGACATGCTGATACCTGGACAGGCTGATATCTGGACAGGCTGATACCTGGACAGGCTGATATCTGGACATGCTGATATCTGGACAGGCTGATATCTGGACATGCTGATATCTGGACAGGCTGATATCTGGACAGGCTGATATCTGGACAGGCTGATACCTGGACAGGCTGATACCTGGACAGGCTGATATCTGGACAGGCTGATACCTGGACAGGCTGATATCTGGACATGCTGATATCTGGACAGGCTGATATCTGGACAGGCTGATACCTGGACAGGCTGATACCTGGACAGGCTGATATCTGGACAGGCTGATATCTGGACAGGCTGATACCTGGACAGGCTGATACCTGGACAGGCTGATATCTGGACAGGCTGATACCTGGACAGGCTGATATCTGGACATGCTGATATCTGGACAGGCTGATATCTGGACAGGCTGATATCTGGACATGCTGATATCTGGACAGGCTGATATCTGGACATGCTGATATCTGGACAGGCTGATATCTGGACAGGCTGATACCTGGACAGGCTGATACCTGGACAGGCTGATATCTGGACAGGCTGATACCTGGACAGGCTGATATCTGGACAGGCTGATACCTGGACAGGCTGATATCTGGACAGGCTGATATCTGGACATGCTGATACCTGGACAGGCTGATACCTGGACAGGCTGATATCTGGACATGCTGATATCTGGACAGGCTGATATCTGTCCGAAAACAAAACAAGTGCTGACATGTCAGCATTGCTACATGTTAGCAGTGCTACATGTTAGCAGTGCTACATGTTAGCATTGCTACATGTTAGCAGTGCTACATGTTAGCATTGCTACATGTTAGCAGTGCTACATGTTAGCAGTGCTTCATGTCAGCATTGCTACATGTTAGCAGTGCTACATGTTAGCAGTGCTACATGTCAGCAGTGCTACATGTTAGCAGTGCTACATGTTAGCATTGCTACATGTCAGCAGTGCTACATGTTAGCAGTGCTACATGTTAGCAGTGCTACATGTTAACAGTGCTACATGTTAGCATTGCTACATGTTAACAGTGCTACATGTCAGCAGTGCTACATGTTAGCAGTGCTACATGTTAGCAGTGCTACATGTTAGCAGTGCTACATGTTAACAGTGCTACATGTTAGCATTGCTACATGTTAGCAGTGCTACATGTCAGCATTGCTACATGTTAGCAGTGCTACATGTTAGCAGTGCTACATGTTAACAGTGCTACATGTCAGCAGTGCTACATGTTAGCAGTGCTACATGTTAGCAGTGCTACATGTTAGCATTGCTACATGTTAGCAGTGCTACATGTTAACAGTGCTACATGTTAGCATTGCTACATGTTAACAGTGCTACATGTCAGCAGTGCTACATGTTAGCAGTGCTACATGTTAGTAGTGCTTCATGTCAGCAGTGCTTCATGTCAGCAGTGCTTCATGTCAGCATTGCTACATGTTAGCATTGCTACATGTTAGCATTGCTACATGTTAGCATTGCTACATGTTAGCAGTGCTACATGTCAGCAGTGCTACATGTTAACAGTGCTACATGTTAGCATTGCTACATGTTAACAGTGCTACATGTCAGCAGTGCTTCATGTCAGCAGTGCTTCATGTCAGCATTGCTACATGTTAGTAGTGCTTCATGTCAGCAGTGCTTCATGTCAGCAGTGCTTCATGTCAGCATTGCTACATGTTAGCATTGCTACATGTTAGCATTGCTACATGTTAGCAGTGCTACATGTCAGCAGTGCTACATGTTAACAGTGCTACATGTTAGCATTGCTACATGTTAACAGTGCTACATGTCAGCAGTGCTTCATGTCAGCAGTGCTTCATGTCAGCAGTGCTTCATGTCAGCATTGCTACATGTTAGCAGTGCTACATGTTAGCATTGCTACATGTTAGCAGTGCTACATGTTAACAGTGCTACATGTTAGCATTGCTACATGTTAACAGTGCTACATGTCAGCAGTGCTACATGTTAGCAGTGCTACATGTTAGTAGTGCTTCATGTCAGCAGTGCTTCATGTCAGCAGTGCTACATGTTAGCAGTGCTACATGTTAGCAGTGCTACATGTTGGCAGTGCTACATGTTAGCAGTGCTACATGTTAGCATTGCTACATGTTAACAGTGCTACATGTCAGCAGTGCTTCATGTCAGCAGTGCTTCATGTCAGCAGTGCTTCATGTCAGCATTGCTACATGTTAGCAGTGCTACATGTTAGCATTGCTACATGTTAGCAGTGCTACATGTTAACAGTGCTACATGTTAGCATTGCTACATGTTAACAGTGCTACATGTCAGCAGTGCTACATGTTAGCAGTGCTACATGTTAGTAGTGCTTCATGTCAGCAGTGCTTCATGTCAGCAGTGCTACATGTTAGCAGTGCTACATGTCAGCAGTGCTACATGTTAGCAGTGCTACATGTTAGCAGTGCTACATGTTAGCAGTGCTACATGTTAGCAGTGCTACATGTTGGCAGTGCTACATGTCAGCAGTGCTACATGTTAGCATTGCTGCTTCCTGGGGTCTGCAGACGTCCTCTGGACTGGTGGACCTCATGCTGACTATCATGGATGTGTTTACATGACCGCCTTTCTCCAGCGGGTCTGCAGGTCATGTGACCCTGATCACTGTCCTGCAGGCCCCCACATGTCCAGACGTCCTGCAGGTCCGTGTCATCTGATATCCTGCTGGTAACACGGGGCCACCAGCTGCTGGATGAACCCCCCCCCCCCCCCAGCAGCAGCGGCTGTGTGACTGATGGGACAGAAACCAGGTGGATCCTCCGTTCTACCTGCAGACCAGCAGTAAACATCATCAGCTGACTGCAGCTCTCAGAACTGGACCGGTTCTGACCGGTTCTGACCGGTTCTGACCGCTGTTACACATTCACGCTGCGAATGATGGAGGAGAGGAAGAGGAGGGACCGGGATTCATGCCAGTCTGGAGCCAGACTGATATTTTTACCCGGTCCGTCTCCGGACCAGCGGATCCAGTTACAGCAGCAGACGGGGTCTCCCAGCCCCACCTGCAGGGGCTGCTGCCAGGCTCCAGGAGGAGACCGCATGGTGAGGACAGCTGTCCACAGACCCAGATCCTGATCCTGGTCCTGGTCCTGGTCCGACAGCTGTCCACAGACCCAGATCCTGGTCCTGGTCCTGGTCCGACAGCTGTCCACAGACCCAGATCCTGGTCCTGGTCCGACAGCTGTCCACAGACCCAGATCCTGGTCCTGGTCCTGGTCCGACAGCTGTCCACAGACCCAGATCCTGGTCCTGGTCCTGGTCCGACAGCTGTCCACAGACCCAGATCCTGGTCCTGGTCCTGGTACGACAGCTGTCCACAGACCCAGGTCCTGGTCCTGGTCCTGGTCCGACAGCTGTCCACAGACCCAGATCCTGGTCCTGGTCCTGGTCCGACAGCTGTCCACAGACCCAGATCCTGGTCCTGGTCCTGGTACGACAGCTGTCCACAGACCCAGATCCTGGTCCTGGTCCTGGTCCTGGTCCGACAGCTGTCCACAGACCCAGATCCTGGTCCTGGTCCTGGTCCGACAGCTGTCCACAGACCCAGATCCTGGTCCTGGTCCTGGTACGACAGCTGTCCACAGACCCAGATCCTGGTCCTGGTACGACAGCTGTCCACAGACCCAGATCCTGGTCCTGGTCCTGGTCCGACAGCTGTCCACAGACCCAGATCCTGGTCCTGGTCCTGGTCCTGGTCCTGGTCCGACAGCTGTCCACAGACCCAGATCCTGGTCCTGGTCCTGGTCCGACAGCTGTCCACAGACCCAGGTCCTGGTCCTGGTCCTGGTACGACAGCTGTCCACAGACCCAGATCCTGGTCCTGGTCCTGGTACGACAGCTGTCCACAGACCCAGGTCCTGGTCCTGGTACGACAGCTGTCCACAGACCCAGATCCTGGTCCTGGTCCTGGTACGACAGCTGTCCACAGACCCAGATCCTGGTCCTGGTCCTGGTCCGACAGCTGTCCACAGACCCAGATCCTGGTCCTGGTACGACAGCTGTCCACAGACCCAGATCCTGGTCCTGGTCCTGGTCCTGGTCCTGGTCCGACAGCTGTCCACAGACCCAGATCCTGGTCCTGGTCCTGGTCCTGGTCCTGGTCCGACAGCTGTCCACAGACCCAGATCCTGGTCCTGGTCCTGGTCCGACAGCTGTCCACAGACCCAGATCCTGGTCCTGGTCCTGGTCCTGGTCCTGGTCCTGGTCCGACAGCTGTCCACAGACCCAGATCCTGGTCCTGGTCCTGGTACGACAGCTGTCCACAGACCCAGGTCCTGGTCCTGGTCCTGGTCCTGGTCCTGGTCCGACAGCTGTCCACAGACCCAGATCCTCGTCCTGGTCCTGGTCCTGGTCCGACAGCTGTCCACAGACCCAGATCCTGGTCCTGGTCCTGGTCCGACAGCTGTCCACAGACCCAGATCCTGGTCCTGGTCCTGGTACGACAGCTGTCCACAGACCCAGGTCCTGGTCCTGGTCCTGGTCCTGGTCCTGGTACGACAGCTGTCCACAGACCCAGATCCTGGTCCTGGTCCTGGTCCTGGTCCGACAGCTGTCCACAGACCCAGATCCTGGTCCTGGTCCTGGTCCGACAGCTGTCCACAGACCCAGATCCTGGTCCTGGTCCGACAGCTGTCCACAGACCCAGATCCTGGTCCTGGTCCTGGTCCGACAGCTGTCCACAGACCCAGATCCTGGTCCTGGTCCTGGTCCGACAGCTGTCCACAGACCCAGATCCTGGTCCTGGTCCTGGTCCTGGTCCGACAGCTGTCCACAGACCCAGATCCTGGTCCTGGTCCTGGTCCGACAGCTGTCCACAGACCCAGATCCTGGTCCTGGTCCTGGTACGACAGCTGTCCACAGACCCAGATCCTGGTCCTGGTCCTGGTCCGACAGCTGTCCACAGACCCAGATCCTGGTCCTGGTCCTGGTACGACAGCTGTCCACAGACCCAGATCCTGGTCCTGGTCCTGGTCCGACAGCTGTCCACAGACCCAGATCCTGGTCCTGGTACGACAGCTGTCCACAGACCCAGATCCTGGTCCTGGTCCTGGTACGACAGCTGTCCACAGACCCAGGTCCTGGTCCTGGTACGACAGCTGTCCACAGACCCAGATCCTGGTCCTGGTCCTGGTACGACAGCTGTCCACAGACCCAGATCCTGGTCCTGGTCCTGGTACGACAGCTGTCCACAGACCCAGATCCTGGTCCTGGTCCTGGTACGACAGCTGTCCACAGACCCAGATCCTGGTCCTGGTCCTGGTCCTGGTACGACAGCTGTCCACAGACCCAGATCCTGGTCCTGGTCCTGGTCCTGGTACGACAGCTGTCCACAGACCCAGATCCTGGTCCTGGTCCTGGTCCTGGTCCGACAGCTGTCCACAGACCCAGATCCTGGTCCTGGTCCTGGTCCTGGTACGACAGCTGTCCACAGACCCAGATCCTGGTCCTGGTCCTGGTCCGACAGCTGTCCACAGACCCAGATCCTGGTCCTGGTCCTGGTCCTGGTCCTGGTCCTGGTCCGACAGCTGTCCACAGACCCAGATCCTGGTCCTGGTCCTGGTCCTGGTCCTGGTACGACAGCTGTCCACAGACCCAGATCCTGGTCCTGGTCCTGGTCCGACAGCTGTCCACAGACCCAGATCCTGGTCCTGGTACGACAGCTGTCCACAGACCCAGATCCTGGTCCTGGTCCTGGTCCTGGTCCTGGTACGACAGCTGTCCACAGACCCAGATCCTGGTCCTGGTACGACAGCTGTCCACAGACCCAGATCCTGGTCCTGGTCCTGGTCCTGGTCCTGGTACGACAGCTGTCCACAGACCCAGATCCTGGTCCTGGTCCTGGTCCGACAGCTGTCCACAGACCCAGATCCTGGTCCTGGTACGACAGCTGTCCACAGACCCAGATCCTGGTCCTGGTCCTGGTACGACAGCTGTCCACAGACCCAGATCCTGGTCCTGGTCCTGGTCCTGGTCCGACAGCTGTCCACAGACCCAGATCCTGGTCCTGGTCCTGGTCCGACAGCTGTCCACAGACCCAGATCCTGGTCCTGGTCCTGGTCCGACAGCTGTCCACAGACCCAGGTCCTGGTCCTGGTCCTGGTCCTGGTCCGACAGCTGTCCACAGACCCAGATCCTGGTCCTGGTCCTGGTCCTGGTCCGACAGCTGTCCACAGACCCAGATCCTGGTCCTGGTCCTGGTCCTGGTCCGACAGCTGTCCACAGACCCAGATCCTGGTCCTGGTCCTGGTACGACAGCTGTCCACAGACCCAGGTCCTGGTCCTGGTCCTGGTCTGACAGCTGTCCACAGACCCAGATCCTGGTCCTGGTCCTGGTCCGACAGCTGTCCACAGACCCAGATCCTGGTCCTGGTCCTGGTCCGACAGCTGTCCATAGACCCAGGTCCTGGTCCTGGTCCTGGTCCGACAGCTGTCCACAGACCCAGATCCTGGTCCTGGTCCTGGTCCTGGTCCGACAGCTGTCCACAGACGCAGATCCTGGTCCTGGTCCTGGTCTGACAGCTGTCCACAGACCCAGATCCTGGTCCTGGTCCTGGTCCGACAGCTGTCCACAGACCCAGATCCTGGTCCTGGTCCTGGTCCGACAGCTGTCCACAGACCCAGATCCTGGTCCTGGTCCGACAGCTGTCCACAGACCCAGATCCTGGTCCTGGTCCTGGTCCGACAGCTGTCCACAGACCCAGATCCTGGTCCTGGTCCTGGTCCTGGTCCGACAGCTGTCCACAGACCCAGATCCTGGTCCTGGTCCTGGTCCGACAGCTGTCCACAGACCCAGATCCTGGTCCTGGTCCTGGTCCGACAGCTGTCCACAGACCCAGATCCTGGTCCTGGTCCGACAGCTGTCCACAGACCCAGATCCTGGTCCTGGTCCTGGTCCTGGTCCGACAGCTGTCCACAGACCCAGATCCTGGTCCTGGTCCTGGTCCGACAGCTGTCCACAGACCCAGATCCTGGTCCTGGTCCTGGTACGACAGCTGTCCACAGACCCAGATCCTGGTCCTGGTCCTGGTCCGACAGCTGTCCACAGACGCAGATCCTGGTCCTGGTCCTGGTCCGACAGCTGTCCACAGACCCAGATCCTGGTCCTGGTCCGACAGCTGTCCACAGACCCAGATCCTGGTCCTGGTCCTGGTCCTGGTCCGACAGCTGTCCACAGACCCAGATCCTGGTCCTGGTCCTGGTACGACAGCTGTCCACAGACCCAGATCCTGGTCCTGGTCTTGGTCCGACAGCTGTCCACAGACCCAGATCCTGGTCCTGGTCCTGGTACGACAGCTGTCCACAGACCCAGATCCTGGTCCTGGTCCTGGTCCTGGTCCTGATTCTGGTCCTGGTCCTGGTCCTGGTCCTGGTCCTGATTCTGATTCTGGTCCTGGTCCTGGTCCTGGTCCTGGTCCTGGTCCTGATTCTGGTCCTGATTCTGGTCCTGGTCCTGGTCCTGGTCCTGGTCCTGATTCTGATTCTGGTCCTGGTCCTGGTCCTGGTCCTGATTCTGGTCCTGATTCTGATTCTGGTCCTGGTCCTGGTCCTGGTCCTGATTCTGGTCCTGATCCTGGTCCTGGTCCTGATTCTGATTCTGGTCCTGATTCTGATCCTGGTCCTGATTCTGATCCTGATTCTGATTCTGGTCCTGGTCCTGATCCTGATCCTGGTCCTGGTCCTGATCCTGGTCCTGATTCTGATTCTGGTCCTGGTCCCAGTCCTGGTCCTGGTCCCAGTCCTGGTCCTGGTCCTGATCCTGGTCCTGGTCCTGGTCCTGATAGAACAGCTGGCACCGTCCCTCCGTCAGATGTCAGAGGGACGTTGGCGTCTTCGTTAAATACACGTTTGTATCTGGATGAAAATGAAAATCAGGTCTAAACTTTTATGTGATCTGAAAATGTGACGTCGGACATGTTTCATTATTACATCAGATCAACGTTGGAGGTTGAAGGGAACCTAACTGACCAAATATACCATGTAGAGCAGTGGTTCCCATCCCTGGCCCCCTGGCCCCCCAGGATCACTATCATGAAGACTTTCCAGTTTGCCCTGTGAGGACACAGCTGATTCAGATCAGATGGATCTCTGACCCATGAATGTGAGTCAGCTGTGTTTCTACAGGGAACATGGAAAGTCTGCAGGATCGGCTGCCTTGATGACCTGGGGTCTCATTTATAAGCTGCTTACGCACAAACAGGCCTGAAAGTGGCGTAAGTGATTTTCCACGCAAAGTTTCTGATTTATAAAAACAAACCTGACGGGAGAACGTGCACACTGGTGCGCACATTCTGAACTTTGCGCACGAACATTTTGGAGACGGGAAACTGGCGGCACCGCTGGTGAAATGATGAACTTCAGCCACGTTCATGCATTTAACCATTAATATGAGACTGCAGACCCTCGTAAACCCTCGTATGGTCCTCAAATAAGCCATAAGCACCATCAGGACTTACAGCACAGAGTTCCACGTGTTTGTTCATCTTCTAATTATGTAGCAATGACAAGTTTATCTATAAAGCACATTAATGTACAGGATCATATGTTCATCTTCTAATTATGCAGCAATGACAAGTTTATCTAGAAAGCACATTAATGTACAGGATCATATGTTCATCTTCTAATTATGTAGCAATGACAAGTTTATCTAGAAAGCACATTAATGTACAGGATCATATGTTCATCTTCTAATTATGTAGCAATGACAAGTTTATCTATAAAGCAGATTAATGTACAGGATCATATGTTCATCTTCTAATTATGCAGCAATGACAAGTTTATCTATAAAGCACATTAATGTACAGGATCATATGTTCATCTTCTAATTATGTAGCAATGACAAGTTTATCTATAAAGCACATTAATGTACAGGATCATATGTTCATCTTCTAATTATGTAGCAATGACAAGTTTATCTATAAAGCACATTAATGTACAGGATCATATGTTCATCTTCTAATTATGCAGCAATGACAAGTTTATCTATAAAGCACATTAATGTACAGGATCATATGTTCATCTTCTAATTATGTAGCAATGACAAGTTTATCTATAAAGCACATTAATGTACAGGATCATATGTTCATCTTCTAATTATGTAGCAATGACAAGTTTATCTAGAAAGCAGATTAATGTACAGGATCATATGTTCATCTTCTAATTATGTAGCAATGACAAGTTTATCTAGAAAGCACATTAATGTACAGGATCATATGTTCATCTTCTAATTATGTAGCAATGACAAGTTTATCTATAAAGCACATTAATGTACAGGATCATATGTTCATCTTCTAATTATGTAGCAATGACAAGTTTATCTATAAAGCACATTAATGTACAGGATCATATGTTCATCTTCTAATTATGCAGCAATGACAAGTTTATCTAGAAAGCACATTAATGTACAGGATCATATGTTCATCTTCTAATTATGTAGCAATGACAAGTTTATCTATAAAGCACATTAATGTACAGGATCATATGTTCATCTTCTAATTATGTAGCAATGACAAGTTTATCTAGAAAGCACATTAATGTACAGGATCATATGTTCATCTTCTAATTATGTAGCAATGACAAGTTTATCTATAAAGCACATTAATGTACAGGATCATATGTTCATCTTCTAATTATGCAGCAATGACAAGTTTATCTAGAAAGCACATTAATGTACAGGATCATATGTTCATCTTCTAATTATGTAGCAATGACAAGTTTATCTATAAAGCACATTAATGTACAGGATCATATGTTCATCTTCTAATTATGTAGCAATGACAAGTTTATCTAGAAAGCACATTAATGTACAGGATCATATGTTCATCTTCTAATTATGTAGCAATGACAAGTTTATCTATAAAGCACATTAATGTACAGGATCATATGTTCATCTTCTAATTATGCAGCAATGACAAGTTTATCTATAAAGCACATTAATGTACAGGATCATATGTTCATCTTCTAATTATGTAGCAATGACAAGTTTATCTATAAAGCACATTAATGTACAGGATCATATGTTCATCTTCTAATTATGTAGCAATGACAAGTTTATCTATAAAGCACATTAATGTACAGGATCATATGTTCATCTTCTAATTATGCAGCAATGACAAGTTTATCTATAAAGCACATTAATGTACAGGATCATATGTTCATCTTCTAATTATGTAGCAATGACAAGTTTATCTATAAAGCACATTAATGTACAGGATCATATGTTCATCTTCTAATTATGTAGCAACGACAAGTTTATCTATAAAGCACATTAATGTACAGGATCATATGTTCATCTTCTAATTATGCAGCAACGACAAGTTTATCTATAAAGCACATTAATGTACAGGATCATATGTTCATCTTCTAATTATGTAGCAACGACAAGTTTATCTACTAGAAACTGTTGTTACTCCGTAACAACGGGTGTGAATGCTGTCATGCTGAAGACGCTGAACTGAAATGCTTAAAGAAGTTGAATGAGTTGAACTATAATGCTCAAAGGCTGGAAAAGTTGAAGAAGTTGAACTGTAATGCTCATAAGCTTTAGAAGTATAAGAAGTTAAAGCATAAGGCTGAAGAAGGTGAAAAAGTTGAAGCATAAGGCTGAAAAGGGTGAAAAAGTTGAAGCATAAGGCTGTAGAAGCTGAAAAAGTTGAAGCATAAGGCTGAAAAAGCTGAAAAACTGGAAGCATAAGGCTGAAGAAGGTGAAAAATTGAAGCATAAGGCTGAAAAGGGTGAAAAAGATGACGCATAAGGCTGAAAAAGGTGAAAAAGTTGAAAAAGTTGGATCGTAAGGCTGAAGAAGGTGAATACATTGAAATATATTGTTGAACATAGCTGAAGATGGACCTTACGGTTGAATGATAGTTGAATTTGGTTTAAATTAGACCAAAATGGCTGAAAATATTTGTAAATGCTTTGCGAAAAGGTTTATGAAGCTAAAGATAAGAAAAGAAAGCTAAAAACCTTTCTAGTAATATTAATTTTATCATACCAGCATGGTACAAGTCTGATTCCAGTCTGGTATCTGATGCCAGTGGCATACCAGTTTGCTACCAGTCTGATACCAGTGGCATACTAGTCTGGTTTCAGTCTGATACCAGTGGCGTACCAGTCTGGTTCCAGCCTGGTACCAGTGCCAAACCAGTCTGGTACCAGTGTGGAAGCAGTGAAATACCAGTCTGGTGTCGGTCTGATTCCAGTGGTATACCAGTCTGGTACCAGTCTGATACCATTCTGTTAACAGTCTGATACTTGTGGCATACTAGTCTGGTTCCATTCTGGTACCACTGCTCTACCAGTCTGATCCCAGTTTGGTTCCATTCTGGTACCAGTGGCATACCAGTATGGTTCCATTCTGGTACCAGTGCTATTCCAGTCTGGGACCAGTCTGATGCCAGTGCCATACCAGCATGGTACCAGTCTGATTCCAGTCTGGTACCAGTGCTATACCAGTCTGGTTTCAGACTGACCAGTGGCATACCAATCTGGTTCCAGTCTGATACCAGTGGCATACCAGTCTGGTTCCAGTCTGATACCAGTGGCATACCAGTCTGGTTCCAGTCTGATACCAGTGGCATACCAGTCTGGTTCTAGCAGGGTACCAGTGCCATACCAGTATGGTACAAGTGTAACCAGTGAAATACCAGTCTGGTACCAGTGCCATACCAGTATGGTACCCGTCAAATACCAGTCTGGTACCAGTGCCATAGACGGTCTGGTACCAGTGTGGAACCAGTCTCATACCAGCCAATTCTATACCAGTCTGGTGCCAGTGTGGAACCAGTGACATACCAGTCTGGTACCAGTGGCATACCAGTCTGATACCAATGGCATACTAGTCTGGTTCTGTTCTGGTACCCCTGCTATACCAGTCTGATACCAGTCTGGTACCAGTCTGTTACCAGTCTGATGCCAGTGCCATACCAGTTTGGTACCATTCTGGTACCAGTGCTAAACCAGTCTGGTACCAGTGTAGATCCAATGAAATACCATTCTGGAACCAGTCTGTTAACAGTCTGATACCAGTAGCATACCAGTATGGTTCCATTCTGGTAGCAGTGCTATACCAGTCTGGCACCAGTGTGGAACCAATGAAAGACCAGTTTGGTAAGTCTGGTACCAGTGGCATACAAGTCTGGTTCCATTCTGGTACCCCTGCTCTACCAATCTGATACCAATTTTGTTCCAGTCTGGTACCAGTGGCATACCACACTGGTTCCATTCTGGTGCCCCCTGCTCTACCAGTCTGATACCAGTTTGGTTCCAGTCTGGTACCACTGCTATAGCAGTCTTGTACCAGTGTGGAACCAATGAAGTACCAGTCTGGTACCAGTCCGTTAACAGTCTGATACCAGTAGCATACCAGTATGGCTCCATTCTGGTACCAGTGCTAAACCAGTCTGGCACCAGTGTGGACCCAATGAAATACCAGTCTGGTAAGTCTGACACCAGTGCCATACCAGTTTGGTACCAGTCTGGTACCAGTGCCATACCAGTCTACTACCAGTGTGGAAGCAGTGAAATACCAGTCTGCTACCAGTGGCATACCAGTCTGGTTTAAGTCTGATGCAAGTGGGATACCAGTCTGGTACCAGTTTAGTTCCAGTCTGATACCATTCTGATACCAGTCTGGTATCTGATGCCAGTGGCATACCAGTTTGCTACCAGTCTGATACCAGTGGCATACCAGTTTGGTTCCAGCCTGGTACCAGTGCCATACCAGTCTGGTACCAGTGTGGAAGCAGTGAAATACCAGTCTGGTGTCGGTCTGATGCCAGTGGTATACCAGTCTGGTACCAGTGTGATACCATTCTGTTAACAGTCTGATACGAGTGGCATACTAGTCTGGTTCCATTCTGGTACCACTGCTCTACCAGCCTGATCCCAGTTTGGTTCCAATCTGGTACCAGTGGCATACCAGTCTGGGACCAGTCTCATGCCAGTGCCATACCAGCATGGTACCAGTCTGATTCCAGTCTGGTATCTGATGCCAGTGGCATACCAGTTTGCCACCAGTCTGATACCAGTGGCATACTAGTCTGGTTTCAGTCTGATACCAGTGGCATACCAGTCTGGTTTCAGCCTGGTACCAGTGCCATACCAGTCTGGTACCAGTGTGGAAGCAGTGAAATACCAGTCTGCTACTAGTGGCATACCAGTCTGGTGTCGTTCTGATGCCAGTGGTATACCAGTCTGATTCCATTCTGGTACCATTTTGGTTCCAGTCTGATACCAGTCTGGTACCGGTTTGACTCCAGTCTGATACCAGTGCTATAGCAGTCTGGTACCAGCCTTTTACTAGTGGCATACCAGTTTTGTACCAGTATGACACCAGTCTGATACCAGTGGCATACCAATGTTGTACCAGTCTGACACCAGTCTCTTAACAGTCTTATACCAGTGGCATACCAGTTTTGTACCAGTCTGACACCAGTCTGTTCACAGTCTGATTCCAGTAGCACACTAGTTTTGTACCAGTCTGACACCAGTCTGTTCACAGTCTGATACCAGTGGCATACCAGTATGGTTCCATTCTGGTGCCAGTGCTATGCCAGTCTGGTACCAGTGTGGAACCAATGAAATGACAGTCTGGTACCAGTCTGATACCAGTCTGGTACCAGTGCTATACCACACTGGTTCCATTCTGGTGCCCCCTGCTCTACCAGTCTGATACCAGTTTGGTTCCAGTCTGGTACCAGTGCTATACCAGTCTTGTACCAGTTTGGAACCAATGAAGTACCAGTCTGATACCAGTCCGTTCACAGTCTGATACCAGTAGCATACCAGTATGGTACCAGTCTGATACCAGTCTGGTTCCACGGCCGTAGACAGTCTAGTACCAGTGTGGAACCAGTGCCATACAGGTATCATACCAGTCTGGTACCATCTGATATCATTGGTCATACAGGTTTGAAATCCAGTTTATGAGGAGAGGAGTTGACAAGAGGACAGACAGAGACAATCCTGGTGTTTAGAACACAGCTAGAAGACACAAAGACATGACACAGAGACAATCCTGATAAGTTTGTAGTAAGAAATACACTAGAAAGTCCTACATGTGTATTTCTATGTGATTTATGAATGATCAGGTTGTCATGACAATGGAGCTACATGCATGTGTAAGAGAATGACAGTTGATTACAGTTAAACAGACTTTATGCTTCAATTTTCTATAGGAAAATGCTGGCGACCACTCCCCAAACAACTGTCCACTGAGAGAAAACCGTACCAGATATCAAAATAATTTTTTCACCGTGAGCGCCACGAGGCTTTGAGGAACTCAGAAATGTCTTTTATTTTATCCCAAGGTACACACAATTGGCATGGTGACAAGTAATATCCACATGAACTTTTAGGATTCTTCGTCCAGATTACAATGGAGGTGAATAGGAGCAAAGTCGTGACTTTGTAAGATTCCGTGGGGCGTAGTTCGAAAACGGTGCGTCTGACGATTTTTGGACGGGGGGAGCCGACGAAGCCAACGAGTCAAGCTCCGTTTTGATCTAAATTTTATTTTTGTGCGATGAAAACTGTGGAAGTTATGGGCATTTGTTTGAAATTTTCTGGGTGATGAAAAATTTGGGCCTGAAAAGTGAAATTTTTCATGTTTTTGGAGAGGGCATAACTCAAAAATGGTTGAAGATATGAAGCTGAAAATAAATATTCTAGTGGTGCAACTCCTGAAGAGTGTATGAAAGTTTGAATGGTGTTTCTAGCTGAAATAAAGCTGAAGATATGAAGGCTGAACGGACCTGAAGGATTTGAAGTTAGAGTGCGTTAGAGTGGAGCGGAAAGGAGCGAAAAAGCTGAAAATCTCAGATTTGAAGGATTTGTAAACTGGCTTAATTCAAAATTGGTTGAAGATATGAAAATAAAAAATAGATAGAATTATACCTGAATCTTTTGAGACTTGTTTAAAGTTTGAATGGTGTTTCTACCTTAACCGGTCAAAAAGCCTTAGTGTTTTGAAGCAGGTGAAGGTTTTTGAAGGGTTTGAAGGCTTCTCCATTGACTTCAATGTTAAAAATTGATCAATAAATGATCAATAACTTGAAAACAGTTGAAGTTATCAATACCAAACTTCCGCGCGCACATGTCCTGAAGGAGCTGAACATTTTAAAGTTTGAACGGCTTAAATCGGGTGAAGCATGCTGAAGATATGGACGACCAAAAAACGGCGGAAAAATAATAATAATAACTAGAAACTGTTGTTACTCCGTAACAACGGGTGTGAATGCTGTCATGCTGAAGACGCTGAACTGAAATGCTTAAAGAAGTTGAATGAGTTGAACTATAATGCTCAAAGGCTGGAAAAGTAGAAGAAGTTGAACTGTAATGCTCATAAGCTTTAGAAGTTGAAGAAGTTGAAGCATAAGGCCGAAGAAGGTGAAAAAAGCGGAAAAAGTTGAAGCATAAGGCTGTAGAAGCTGAAAAAGTTGAAGCATAAGGCTGAAGAAGGTGAAACAGTTGAAGCATAAGACTGAAAAAGGTGAAAAAAGCTGAAAAAGTTGAAGCATAAGGTGTGAAAGAAGGTGAAAAAGTTGAAGCATAAGGCTGAAAAAGGTTAAAAAGCTGAAAAAGTTGACGCATAAGGCTGAAAAAGGTAAAAAAGCTGGAAAAGTTGAAGCATTAGGCTGAAAAGTTGAAAAGTTGAAGCTTAAGGCTGAAAAAGGTGAAAAAGTTGAAGCATAAGGCTAAAGAAGGGGAAAAAGCTGAAAAGGTGAAGCATAAGGCTGAAAAAAGTGAAAAAGCTGAAAAACTTGAAGCATAAGACTGAAGAAGGTAAATACATTGACATATAATGTTGAACAGAGCTGAGGAAGGACCAAACAGTTAAATTTGGTTTAAAATAGACCAAAAAAGCTAAAAATATTTGAAAATGCTTTGAAAAAAGGTTTATGGAGCTAAAGATAATAAAAGAAAGCTAAAAACCTTTCTAGTAATATTAATATTATCTTTTTTGGAGCTGCCACCAGTAAGATACATGAATTTATTTGTTTCTTTTTGAGGCCCCGCCCACTTCCGGTTTGAAAGTGACGTTGGACTTGATGTCATCAGAAAGGGGAGAAAAAACCTTTCTAGTGATATTAGTTTCATAATTTTCAGAGCAACCATCACAGAGATACATGAATTTATTTGTTTCTTCTTAAGGCCCCACCCACTTCCGGTTCGAAAGTGACGTTGGACTTAATGTCATCAGAAAGAGGAGAAAATACCCTTTCTAGAGATGTTTCATTTGTAATTCTCATATTTACCATGGCCAAGATAATAACTTGTTTCTGATTCTTTTGAAGAAGTGGACACCAATTTCAATGACAGTCATGATTACTTGGTATCATACCAGTCTGATACAAGTTGTTATCAGTGCCATACCAGTCTGATACTCATTTGTGTAAATGTTTGTTTGCGTCGTGGACCCCCTCCAAAACAAGATGTTACATCTCATGGGGCTATCCTTTCAATAAATTCAAATACTAGTGTGATGCCAGTGGCATACCAGTTTGCTACCAGTCTGATACCAGTGGCATACTAGTCATGTTTCAGTCTGATACCAGTGGCATACTAGTCTGGTTTCAGTCTGATACCAATACCGTACCAGTCTGGTTCCAGCCTGGTACCAGTGCCATACCAGTCTGGCACCAGTGTGGAAGCAGTGAAATACCAGTCTGCTACCAGTGGCATACCAGTCTGGTGTCGGTCTGATGCCAGTGGTATACCAGTCTGGTACCAGTCTGATACCATTCTGTTAACAGTCTGATACCAGTAGCAAACCAGTATGGTTCCATTCTGGTACCAGTGCTATACCAGTCTGGTACCAGTGTGGAACCAATGAAATACCAGTCTGGTACCAGTCTGATACCAGTGCCATACCAGTCTGGTACCAGTCTGATTCCAGTCTGGTACCAGTGCTATACCAGTCTGGTTCCAGGCTGGTACCAGTGCCATACCAGTCTGGTACCAGTGTGGAACCAGTGAAATACCAGTCTGGTACCAGTGGCATACCATTCTGTTAACAGTCTGATACCACTGCTATACCAGTCTGGTGCCAGTTTAGTTCCAGTCTGATACCATTCTGATACCAGTCTGGTATCTGATGCCAGTGGCATACCAGTTTGCTACCAGTCTGATACCAGTGGCATACTAGTCTGGTTTCAGTCTGATACCAGTGGCATACCAGTCTGGTTCCAGCCTGGTACCAGTGTCATACCAGTCTGGTACCAGTGTGGAAGCAGTGAAATACCAGTCTGCTACTAGTGGCAAAACCAGTCTGGTGTCGGTCTGATGCCAGTGGTATACCAGTCTGGTACCAGTCTGATACCATTCTGTTAACAGTCTGATACCAGTGGCATACTAGTCTGGTTCCATTTTGCTCTACCAGTCTGATCCCAGTTTGGTTCCATTCTGGTACCAGTGGCATACCAGTATGGTTCCATTCTGTTACCAGTGCTATTCCAGTCTGGGACCAGTCTGATGCCAGTGCCATACCAGCAGTGTACCAGTCTGATTCCAGTCTTGTACCAGTGCTATACCAGTCTGGTTTCAGACTGACCAGTGGCATACCAATCTGGTTCCAGTCTGATACCAGTGGCATACCAGTCTGGTTCCAGTCTGATACCAGTGGCATACCAGTCTGGTTCCAGTCTGGTACCAGTGGCATACCAGTCTCGTTCCAGTCTGATACCAGTGGCATACCAGTCTGGTTCTAGCCGGGTACCAGTGCCATACCAGTTTGGTACAAGTGTAACCAGTGAAATACCAGTCTGGTACCAGTGGCATACCAGTCTGGTTCCATTCTGGTACCACTGCTATACCAGTCTGATTCCAGTCTGGTACCATTTTGGTTCCAGTCTGATACCAGTCTGGTACCAGTTTGACTCCAGTCTGGCACCAGTGCCATACCAGTCTGGTACCAGTGTGGAAGCAGTGAAATACCAGTCTGCTACCAGTGGCATACCAGTCTGGTGTTGGTCTGATACCAGTGCCATACCAGTCTGGTACCAGTCTGATTCCAGTCTGGTTCCAGTGCTAAACCAGTCTGGTTTCAGACCGACCAGTGGCATACTAGTCTGGTTTCAGTCTGATACCAGTGGCATACCAGTCTGGTTCCAGCCTGGTACCAGTGTCATACCAGTCTGGTACCAGTGTGGAAGCAGTGAAATACCAGTCTGCTACTAGTGGCATTACCAGTCTGGTGTCGGTCTGATGCCAGTGGTATACCAGTCTGGTACCAGTCTGATACCATTCTGTTAACAGTCTGATACCAGTGGCATACTAGTCTGGTTCCATTTTGCTCTACCAGTCTGATCCCAGTTTGGTTCCATTCTGGTACCAGTGGTATACCAGTATGGTTCCATTCTGGTACCAGTGCTATTCCAGTCTGGGACCAGTCTGATGCCAGTGCCATACCAGCATTGTACCAGTCTGATTCCAGTCTGGTACCAGTGCTATACCAGTCTGGTTTCAGACTGACCAGTGGCATACCAATTTGGTTCCAGTCTGATACCAGTGGCATACCAGTCTGGTTCCAGTCTGATACCAGTGGCATACCAGTCTGGTTCCAGTCTGATACCAGTGGCATACTAGTCTGGTTCTACCCGGGTACCAGTGCCATACCAGTTTGGTACAAGTGTAACCAGTGAAATACCAGTCTGGTACCAGTGGCATACCAGTCTGGTGTCAGTCTGATGCCAGTGGCATGACAGTCCGGTGCCAGTCTGATACGAGTGGCATTCCAGTCTGGTTCCATTCTGGTACCACTGCTATACCAGTCTGATTCCAGTCTGGTACCATTTTGGTTCCAGTCTGATACCAGTCTTGTACCAGTTTGACTCCAGTCTGGCACCAGTGCCATACCAGTCTGGTACCAGTGTGGAAGCAGTGAAATACCAGTCTGCTACCAGTGGCATGCCAGTCTGGTGTTGGTCTGGTACCAGTGCTACACCAGTCTGGTTTCAGACCGACCAGTGGCATACCAATCTGGTTCCAGTCTGATACCAGTTGCATACCAGTCTGGTTCTAGCCGGGTACCAGTGCCATTCCAGTTTGGTACAAGTGTAACTAGTGAAATACCAGTCTGGTACCAGTGGCATACCAGTCTGGTGTCAGTCTGATGCCAGTGGCATAACAGTCTGGTGCCAGTCTGGTACCACTGCTATACCAGTCTGATTCCATTCTGGTACCATTTTGGTTCCAGTCTGATACCAGTCTGGTACCAGTTTGACTCCAGTCTGATACCAGTGCTATAGCAGTCTGGTACCAGCCTTTTACTAGTGGCATACCAGTTTTGTACCAGTATGACACCAGTCTGATACTAGTGGCATACCAGTGTTGTACCAGTCTGACACCAGTCTCGTAACAGTCTGATACCAGTGGCAAACCAGTTTTGTACCAGTCTGACACCAGTCTGTTCACAGTCTGATTCCAGTAGCACACTAGTTTTGTACCAGTCTGACACCAGTCTGTTCACAGTCTGATACCAGTGGCAATACATTGACATAACATAACCAGTATGGTTCCATTCTAGTACCAGTGCTATGCCAGTCTGGTACCAGTGTGGAACCAATGAAATTACAATCTGGTACCGGTCTGGTTCCAGTCTGGTACCAGTGCTATACCAGTCTGGTTTCAGACTGGTACCAGTGGCATACCACTCTGGTTCCAGTCTGGTACCAGTGCTATACCAGTCTTGTACCAGTCTAATACCAGTCTGTTAACAGTCTGATACCAGTGGCATACCAGTATGGTTCCATTCTGGTACCAGTGCTATACCAGTCTGGCACCAGTGTGGAAGCAATGAAATACCAGTCTGGTACCAGTCTGATACCAGTTTGGCACCAGTCTGATACCAGTCTGGTACCACGGCCGTAGACAGTCTGGTACCAGTATGGAACCAGTGCCATACAGGTATCATACCAGTCTGGTACCGTCTGATATCATTGGTCAAACAGGTTTGAAATCCAGTTTATGAGGAGAGGAGTTGACAGGAGGACAGGCAGAGACAATCCTGGTGTTTAGGACACAGCCAGAAGACACAAAGACAGGACAGAGAGACAATCCTGATGAGTTTGTAGTAAGAAATACATTAGAAAGTCCTACATGTGTATTTCCATGTGAATTATGAATGATTAGGTTGTCATGACAATGGAGCTACATGCATGTGTAAGAGAATGACAGTTGATTACAGTTAAACAGACTTTATGCTTCAGTTTTCTATGGGAAAATGCTGAAGACCACTCCCCAAACAACTGTCCACTGAGAGAAAACCGTAACAGATATCAAAATAATTTTTTCACCGTGAGCGCCACAAGCCTTTCAGGAACTGGGAGATGTCTTTTATTTTATCCTAAGGTACACACAATTGGCATGGTGACAAGTTATATCCACATGACCTTTTAGGATTCTTCGTCCAGATTACAATGGAGGTGAATAGGAGCAAATTCGTGACTTTGTAAGATTCCGTGGGGCGTAGTTCGAAAACGGTGCGTCTGACGGATTTTTGACCCGGGAGGTCCGACGAAGCCAACGAGTCAAGCTCCGTTTTGATCTAAATTTTATTTTTGTGCGATGAAAACTGTGGAAGTTATGGGCATTTGTTTGAAATTTTCTGGGGGATGACAAATTTTGGCCTGAAAAGTGAAATTTTTCATGTTTTTGGAGAGGGCATAACTCAAAAATGGTTGAAGATATGAAGCTGAAAATAAATATTCTAGTGGTGCAACTCCTGAAGAGTTTATGAAAGTTTGAATGGTGTTTCTAGCTGAAATAAAGCTGAAGATATGAAGGCTGAACGGACCTGAAGGATTTGAAGTTAGAGTGTGTTAGAGTGGAGCGGAAAGGAGCGAAAAAGCTGAAAATCTCAGATTTGAAGGATTTGTAAACTGGCTTAATTCAAAATTGGTTGAAGATATGAAAATAAAAAATAGATAGAATTATACCTG
>JALJCO010008180.1:40000-70000 GCA_023101725.1 Atherinomorus stipes | reverse complement strand
GTTAGTGGGGCGTTGGTGGGGCGTTAGTGGGGCGTTAGTGGGGCGTTGGTGGGGCGTTAGTGGGGCGTTGGTGGGGCGTTGGTGGGGCGTTGGTGGGGCGTTAGTGGGGCGTTGGTGGGGCGTTGGACTTGAGCGTTGGTGGGGCGTTGGTGGGGCGTTGGACTTGAGCGTTGGTGGGGCGTTGGACTTGAGCGTTGGTGGGGCGTTGGTGGGGCGTTGGACTTGAACGTTGGTGGGGCGTTGGTGGGGCGTTGGTGGGGCGTTGGTGGAGGCGTTGGTGGGGCGTTGGTGGGGCGTTGGTGGGGCGTTGGTGGGGCGTTGGACTTGAGCGTTGGTGGGGCGTTGGTGGAACGTTGGACTTGAGCGTTGGTGGGGCGTTGGTGGGGCGTTGGTGGGGCGTTAGTGGGGCGTTAGTGGGACATTGGTGGGGCGTTGGTGGGGCGTTGGTGGGGCGTTGGACTTGAGCGTTGGTGGGGCGTTAGTGGGGCGTTAGTGGGGCGTTAGTGGGGCGTTGGTGGGGCGTTGGACTTGAGCGTTGGTGGGGCGTTGGTGGGGCGTTGGTGGGGCGTTGGTGAGGCGTTGGTGGGGCGTTGGTGGGGCGTTGGTGGGGCGTTGGTGGGGCGTTGGACTTGAACGTTGGTGGGGCGTTGGTGGAACGTTGGACTTGAACGTTGGTGGGGCGTTGGTGGGGCGTTGGTGGGGCGTTAGTGGGGCGTTAGTGGGACGTTGGTGGGGCGTTGGTGGGGCGTTGGTGGGGCGTTGGTGGGGCGTTGGACTTGAGCGTTGGTGGGGCGTTAGTGGGGCGTTGGTGGGGCGTTAGTGGGGCGTTGGTGGGGCGTTAGTGGGACGTTAGTGGGACGTTGGTGGGGCGTTGGTGGGGCGTTGGTGGGGCGTTGGTGGGGCGTTAGTGGGGCGTTGGTGGGGCGTTAGTGGGGCGTTGGTGGGGCGTTGGTGGGGCGTTAGTGGGGCGTTGGTGGGGCGTTGGTGGGGCGTTGGTGGGGCGTTAGTGGGGCGTTGGTGGGGCGTTGGTGGGGCGTTAGTGGGGCGTTGGTGGGGCGTTAGTGGGGCGTTGGTGGGGCGTTGGTGGGGCGTTGGTGGGGCGTTGGACTTGAGCGTTGGTGGGGCGTTGGTGGGGCGTTGGACTTGAGGCGTTGGTGGGGCGTTGGACTTGAGCGTTGGTGGGGCGTTGGTGGGGCGTTGGACTTGAGCGTTGGTGGGGCGTTGGTGGGGCGTTGGTGGGGCGTTGGTGGGGCGTTGGACTTGAGCGTTAGTGGGGCGTTGGTGGGGCGTTGGTGGGGCGTTGGTGGGGCGTTGGTGGGGCGTTGGTGGGGCGTTGGACTTGAGCGTTGGTGGGGCGTTGGTGGGGCGTTGTTGGGGCGTTGGACTTGAGCGTTGGTGGGGCGTTGGACTTGAGCGTTGGTGGGGCGTTGGACTTGAGCGTTGGTGGGGCGTTGGTGGGGCGTTAGTGGGGCGTTGGACTTGAGCGTTAGTGGGGCGTTGGTGGGGCGTTGGTGGGGCGTTGGATTTGAGCGTTAGTGGGGCCTTAGTGGGGCGTTGGTGGGGCGTTGGTGGGGCGTTGGTGGGGCGTTGGACTGGAACGTTAGTGGGGCGTTGGTGGGGCGTTGGACTTGAGCGTTGGTGGGGCGTTGGACTTGAAGCGTTGGTGGGGCGTTAGTGGGGCGTTGGACTTGAAGCGTTGGTGGGGCGTTGGTGGGGCGTTGGTGGGGCGTTGGTGGGGCGTTGGACTTGAACGTTGGTGGGGCGTTGGTGGGGCGTTGGTGGGGCGTTGGACTTGAACGTTAGTGGGGCGTTGGTGGGGCGTTGGTGGGGCGTTGGTGGGGCGTTGGTGGGGCGTTAGTGGGGCGTTGGTGGGGCGTTGGTGGGGCGTTAGTGGGGCGTTGGTGGGGCGTTGGTGGGGCGTTGGTGGGGCGTTGGACTTGAGCGTTGGTGGGGCGTTGGTGGAGCGTTGGACTTGAGCGTTGGTGGGGCGTTGGTGGGGCGTTGGTGGGGCGTTAGTGGGGCGTTAGTGGGACATTGGTGGGGCGTTGGTGGGGCGTTGGTGGGGCGTTGGTGGGGCGTTGGACTTGAGCGTTGGTGGGGCGTTAGTGGGGCGTTGGTGGGGCGTTAGTGGGGCGTTGGTGGGGCGTTAGTGGGGCGTTAGTGGGGCGTTGGTGGGGCGTTGGTGGGGCGTTGGTGGGGCGTTGGTGGGGCGTTAGTGGGGCGTTGGTGGGGCGTTAGTGGGGCGTTGGTGGGGCGTTGGTGGGGCGTTAGTGGGGCGTTGGTGGGGCGTTGGTGGGGCGTTGGTGGGGCGTTAGTGGGGCGTTGGTGGGGCGTTAGTGGGGCGTTAGTGGGGCGTTGGTGGGGCGTTAGTGGGGCGTTGGTGGGGCGTTGGTGGGGCGTTGGTGGGGCGTTGGACTTGAGCGTTGGTGGGGCGTTGGTGGGGCGTTGGACTTGAACGTTGGTGGGACGTTGGACTTGAACGTTGGTGGGACGTTGGTGGGGCGTTGGACTTGAGCGTTGGTGGGGCGTTGGTGGGGCGTTGGTGGGGCGTTGGACTTGGAGCGTTAGTGGGGCGTTGGTGGGGCGTTGGTGGGGCGTTGGTGGGGCGTTGGTGGGGCGTTGGTGGGGCGTTGGACTTGGAACGTTGGTGGGGCGTTGGTGGGGCGTTGTTGGGGCGTTGGACTTGAGCGTTGGTGGGGCGTTGGACTTGAGCGTTGGTGGGGCGTTGGACTTGAGCGTTGGTGGGGGCGTTAGTGGGGCGTTAGTGGGGCGTTGGACTTGGGCGTTAGTGGGGCGTTGGTGGGGCGTTGGTGGGGCGTTGGATTTGAGCGTTAGTGGGGCGTTAGTGGGGCGTTGGTGGGGCGTTGGTGGGGCGTTGGACTTGAGCGTTGGTGGGGCGTTGGTGGGACGTTGGTGGGACGTTGGACTTGAACGTTGGTGGGACGTTGGACTTGAACGTTGGTGGGACGTTGGTGGGACGTTGGACTTGAACGTTGGTGGGACGTTGGTGGGACGTTGGTGGGACGTTGGTGGGACGTTGGACTTGAACGTTGGTGGGACGTTGGTGGGACGTTGGTGGGACGTTGGACTTGAACGTTGGTGGGACGTTGGTGGGACGTTGGTGGGACGTTAGTGGGACGTTGGTGGGACGTTAGTGGGACGTTGGTGGGACGTTGGACTTGAACGTTGGTGGGACGTTGGTGGGACGTTGGTGGGACGTTAGTGGGACGTTGGTGGGACGTTGGTGGGACGTTGGTGGGACGTTGGTGGGACGTTGGTGGGACGTTGGTGGGATGTTGGTGGGATGTTGGTGGGACGTTGGTGGGACGTTGGTCGGACGTTGGTGGGACGTTGGTGGGATGTTGGTGGGACGTTGGTGGGACGTTGGTGGGACGTTGGGATGATGACGTTCTACAGACATTAATGTTTGGTCAAAGATCCAACAACATGTCAGTATTGTACGTTTACCTGACGGTGGGGATCTAGTTCGTACCAACGCCACTTAAAAACAACCAAATATCAGTTATTTAACGTCAAATTCACACGTCAGGCTGACGTCGTACGTTGACGTCATTGCAGTGTTGGATTGTGGGTAACTGACGTCAGAACCTAAATCCAACCAAAAACAGCTGACGTGTGCCTGCTGGGAACTCGGAGACCACGTCATGGGTGGAGGTCCTGGACATGGTCCTAAACCCCCCGGACAAGCCTGGGACCAGGACCAGGTCTCTGAACACCCCCTGGAGGGCGGTACCACCCCGCTGAGAAGCACTACTGTAGAGTGTCCAGACCAGGTCCAGACCAGGTCCAGACCAGGTCCAGAGGAGGGATCTCATCTGACCCGAGTCTGCTTTGGTATGAAGGTCCACGTGAGCCAGACCTCACAGAGACCAGAGGTCTGGATGGTCCAGGTCTGGATCTACGTCTGGATGGTCCAGGTCTGGATCTACGTCTGGATGGTCCAGGTCTGGATCTACGTCTGGATGGTCCAGGTCTGGGTTCAGATCTGGATTATCCAGGTCTGGATGGTCTGGATGGTCCAGATCTGGGTCCAGGTCTGGATCTGGTCAGAACCTTCATCTGGTCCAGACCAGGTCTGAGAACCGGTCTTGTTTCTGTAGTTCTGAGTGAGGTTGCAGGTAAACACACCTGGTCTTTGTGACATCACGTGACCTCACTCTGAGTCTGTCCTCTGATTGGTCGTCCCAGTCAGATCAGCTGATCTCATTCCCTTCTTCACCATCGTCACGGTAACGGTCTGGTCTGTCTCCAGGACTCCGAGTCTCTGGACCGCTGCATCCAGACGACCCTGGCCGGCCTCTACGCGCCCTTCAAGTCCACGTCCCCGACCGTCCTCTGCCAGGTCCTCAGCGTGGTGGACGCCTGTTACCACGGCGACGGTCTCCGCTACCTGCTGCACTTCCTTCTGCCCGCCAAGCAGCTCCTGCAGCGCCTGCAGCGGGACGCCTGCGTGAGTATCTGAGGACAGCCGTCCACACGGCCAATGTCCACCCATCTACGCGTCCAACATCCACACATCCAACGTCCACGCGTCCACACGTCCAACATCCACACATCCAACGTACACGTGGACAATGTCCAACATCCACACATCCAACGTCCACGCGTCCACACGTCCAACATCCACACGTCCAACGTCCAACATCCACACATCCAACGTACACGCGTCCACACGTCCAACATCCACACGTCCAACATCCACACATCCAACGTCCACGCGTCCACACGTCCATGATCCACACATCCAACGTCCACGCGTCCACACGTCCATGATCCACACATCCAACGTCCACGCGTCCACACGTCCATGATCCACACATCCAACGTCCACGCGTCCACACGTCCACCATCCACACGTCCAACGTCCAACATCCACACATCCAACGTACACGCGTCCACACGTCCAACATCCACACATCCAACGTCCACGCGTCCACACATCCAACATCCACACATCCAACGTCCACGCGTCCACACGTCCATGATCCACACATCCAACATCCACACGTCCAACGTCCAACATCCACACATCCAACGTCCACGCGTCCACACGTCCAACATCCACACATCCAACGTCCACACGTCCACACATCCAACGTCCACGTGTCCTCACGTCCATGATCCACACGTCCGACATCCACACATCCAACGTCCACGTGTCCTCACGTCCATGCGTCCACACGTCCAACATCCACACATCCAACGTCCACGTGTCCTCACGTCCATGATCCACACGTCCAACATCCACACGTCCAACATCCACACATTCAACGTCCACGTGTCCACACGTCCATGCGTCCACAAGTCCATGCACCCACACGTCCCATGTTCACGTGCCCAATGTCCACGTGTCCAAAATCCACACATCCAGTGTCCGCACGTCCACCATCCACATATCCAATGTCCACGTGTCCACAAGTCCATGTGTCCACACGTCCAACATCCACACATCCAACGTCCACACATCCAACGTTAATGCGTCCAACGTCCACGCGTCCAACGTCTACATGTCCAACGTTAATGCGTCCAACGTCCACGCGTCCACCGTCCACATGTCCAACGTTAATGCGTCCAACGTAAATGCCTCCAACGTCCACTGTCCATGCGTTGGTGATGCGTTCAGTGTCTCATGTAAACGGGCTTCTGTCATCGGACCAGCTGTTCTGCAGGATTTTACTCTGACCTTTGACCTTTGACCCAGAACTGGTCTCTTCAGTTTCCGGTTCTGACCTGAAGAGACCCGTTCTGGTCCAGTTCTGGTTCCGGATCTACGCTGACTTTTACTCAATATTATACTGAACTCCGTAAATTCTTTCTTTTTCTCTCCTCCTCACCTCTTCCTCCTCTTCTTCACCTCCTCTTCTACTCCTCTCCTCCTCTGTCTCTGTTCCTCCTCTCCTCCTCACCTCCTCCTCCTCTTCTTCACCTCCTCCTCACCTCCTCCCCAGTCTCCCTTCTCCTCCCTGCTCCTCCTCCATGCAGGCTGGCCTCTCTGCGTCCATGAGAAGGTGGTCGTCCATCTCTGTCCTCTGAACCAGCGCCTCCTTCGTCCAGGAGACTTCTACCTTCTGGTTGCTCCTCCTGCCGCTCTCCCTCGAGTCTGCGCCTCCTCCAGGAGCAGCGGAGCGGCTCCCCGCCTGCTCCTGTGCAGCCTGTCCGGCGGTGGGCATGCGGAGCAGCAGGAGGTGTCCCCGGCGTCTCTGAGGACGCTGTTCAGCATGTCCTGGCTGGACTCGGTGAACCGGGACAGGGAGGGACGAGGAGCGGCGCGGCTGGACCGCTGCGTCCTCGTCTCAGCCGGGGACGTCTTCAGGGTCCCCTGGGAGGACCTGGTCTACCCGCAGATCACCAGGGGCACGAGGACCGCACGCCCGGAGGACCGGGACTCGTCCGTCCCAGATGAGGACGCCACGTCTGCGGGTCAGGACGGAGAGCTCCGCCCACCCGGCGCCAAAACCCACCAATCGGCCGCCAGCGGCGAGGGGGAGGACTCGGAGGGGGAGTACGTGGAGCTGGAGGAGCTCCCTCGCTTCTCCCCCCAGAAAGGTTCTCTCACCCAGTCCATCAGCCTGCAGAACCGAGCCAGGACCAGCACCCAGGCCCAGAACCAGGAGCCCCTCACCCAGAACCAGGAGCCCCTCACCCAGGTCCAGAATCAGAACCAGAACCAGGAGCCCCTCACCCAGAACCAGGACCTCCTCACCCAGAACCAGAATCAGAACCAGAACCAGGACCTCCTCACACAGAACCAGAATCAGAACCAGAACCAGGAGCCCCTCACCCAGAACCAGGACCTCCTCACCCAGAACCAGGACCTCCTCACCCAGAACCAGGAGCCCCTCACCCAGAACCAGGAGCCCCTCACCCAGAACCAGAACCAGAACCAGGACCTCCTTACCCAGGTCCAGAATCAGAACCAGAACCAGGACCTCCTCACCCAGAACCAGGAGCCCCTCACCCAGGTCCAGAATCAGAACCAGAACCAGGACCTCCTCACCCAGAACCAGGAGCCCCTCACCCAGAACCAGGACCTCCTCACCCAGGTCCAGAATCAGAACCAGAACCAGGACCTCGTCACCCAGAACCAGGACCACCTTACCCAGGTCCAGAATCAGAACCAGAACCAGGACCTCCTTACCCAGAACCAGAATCAGAGCACCTCACCACCCAGAACCAGGAGCTCCTCACCCAGAACCAGGACCTCCTTACCCAGGCCCAGAACCAGGAGCCCCTCACCCAGAACCAGGAGCTCCTCACCCAGAATCAGAACCAGAACCAGGAGCCCCTCACCCAGAACCAGGAGCTCCTCACCCAGAATCAGAACCAGAACCAGGACCTCCTTACCCAGGCCCAGAATCAGAACCAGAACCAGGACCTCCTCACCCAGGCCCAGAACCAGGAGCCCCTCACCCAGGTCCAGAATCAGAACCAGAACCAGGACCTCCTCACCCAGACAACCAGAACCAGGACCTCCTCACCCAGAATCAGAACCAGAACCAGGACCTCCTCACCCAGAACCAGAATCAGAACCAGGACCCCCCCAGGACCTCTTTACCCAGAACCAGGACCTCCTCACCCAGGTCCAGATCCAGAACCAGAACCAGGAGCTCTTCATCCCAGTCTCCTCTGCTCCTCCTCAAGAACGCTCCAGGAGTCAGCTGGACCAAACAGGAGGT
Organism: Atherinomorus stipes; assembly: GCA_023101725.1. NCBI lineage: Eukaryota > Metazoa > Chordata > Actinopteri > Atheriniformes > Atherinidae > Atherinomorus > Atherinomorus stipes. The sequence continues at coordinate 62,303 of JALJCO010008180.1, read as the reverse complement.
ACTGGTCCTGCAGGGAGTCTGGATCCGGGTCCAGAAACTAAAAACCGCTCAGAACAGGAAAGAGAGCAGAAGGAGGAAGAGGAGGAGATGGAGGAGGATCACAGGGAGGTGGGGATGAAAGAGGGGGAGGAGATGGAGGAGGATCACAGGGAGGTGGGGATGAAAGAGGGGGAGGAGGAGATGGAGGAGGATCAGAGGGAGGAGGTGAGGAGAAGGGAGGAGGTAGAGGAGTCTCTGAGGGAGGAGGGGAGGGAGATGGGAGAAGGAGGTGGGGAGGAGAGAGGAGGAGCGTTCAGAGAGAGGATGGGAGGAGAGGGGAGGAAGTAGAGGAGTCGCAGAGGGAGGACGGGAGGAGAGGGGAGAAGGAGGAGGATCAGTGGGAGGATGGGAGGAGAGGGGAGGTGAAAGATGAGGAGCAACAAATTGAGGAGGTGAAATGGAGCATGAAAGAGGAAGATGATGAAGAGTTGGGGGAGGAAGAAACTGAGGAGGTGGAGGTAGAAGAGGAGGTTCAGGTTGTGATCATGAAGCAGAGTCCAGAAAGAAAGGAGGAGGCGGAGGTGCTTAAAAAAGAGGAGTCAGAAACTGAGACGGTGAAAGGAGATTCTAAAATGAAACCACTTCCCGAGGAGGAGGCGAAGGAGGAGGAGAGCTGCAAGGAGGCTGAAGGAGGAACAAAGACTGAAGGTACACAAACCTGTCCCCCCCTCCCCCTCCTCCTCCCTTCATGCCCCTCCTTCATCACCTCCTCTTCCTTTGATTAGCTTTTTCAGTCCCCTCCCCTTTCACCTCCTGCTTGATCTTCACCTCCTCCGCATCTCATCTTCACCTCCTCATCTTCACCCTCCTCCTCATCTCATCTTTACCTCCTCCTCATCTCATCTTCACCCCCTCATCTTCACCTCCTCCGCATCTCATCTTCACCTCCTCTTTCTAATCTAATCTTCACCTCCTCCCATTCTAATTTTCACCCCCTCATCTTCACCTCCTCCTCATCTCATCTGCACCTCCTCCTAATCTCATCTTCACCTCCTCCCCATCTAATTTTCACCCCCTCATCTTCACCTCCTCCTGATCTCATCTGCACCTCCTTCTAATCTCGTTTCACCCCCTCACCTTCACCTCCTTCTGATCTAATCTTCACCTCCTCCCCATTTCATTTTCACCCCCTCATCTTCACCTCCTCCTCATCTCATCTTTACCTCCTCCTCATCTCATCTCATCTCCTTCTAATCTCATCTTCACCTCCTCATCTTCACCTCCTCCGCATCTCATCTTCACCTCTTCCTAATCTCATCTTCACCTCCTCCCCATCTAATTTTCACCCCCTCATCTTCACCTCCTCCCCATCTAATTTTCACCCCCTCATCTTCACCTCCTCCTCATCTCATTTTCACCCCTCATCTTCACCTCCTCCTAATCTCATCTTTACCTCCTCCTCATCTCATTTTCACCCCCTCATCTTCACCTCCTCCTCATCTCATTTTCACCCCCTCATCTTCACCTCCTCCTCATCTCATCTTCACCTCCTCCTCATCTCATCTTTACCTCCTCCTCATCTCATCTGCATCTCCTTCTAATCTCATGTTCACCTCCTTATCTTCACCTCCCTCCGCATCTCATCTTCACCTCTTTCTAATCTCATCTCATCTTCACCTCCTCATCTTCTCACCTCCTCCTCATCTCATCTTCACCTCCCTCCTCATCTCATTTTCACCCCCTCATCTTTACCTCCTCCTCATCTCATTTTCACCCCCTCATCTTTACCTCCTCCTCATCTCATTTCCTCACTTTACCTCCTCCTCATCTCATTTTCACCCACCTCCTCCTCATCTCATTTCCCACCCCCCTCATCTTTACCTCCTCATCTCATTTTCACCCCCTCATCTTCACCTCCTCCTCATCTCATCTTCACCTCCTCCTCACCTCATCTTCACCCCCTCATCTTCACCTCCTCCTCATCTCATCTTTACCCCCTCCTCATCTCATCTTCACCCCCTCATCTTCACCTCCTCCTCATCTCATCTTCACCTCCTCCTCATCTCATCTTTACCTCCTCCCTCATCTCATTTTCACCCCCTCATCTTCACCTCCTCCTAATCTCATCTTTACCTCCTCCTCATCTCATCTTCACCCCCTCATCTTCACCTCCTCCTCATCTCATCTTCACCTCCTCCTCATCTCATCTTCTCCTCCTCCTCATCTCATTTTCACCCCCTCATCTTCACCTCCTCCTAATCTCATCTTTACCTCCTCCTCATCTCATTTTCACCCCCTCATCTTTACCTCCTCCTCATCTCATTTTCCCCCCTCATCTTCACCTCCTCCTCATCTCATTTTCACCCCCTCATCTTCACCTCCTCCTCATCTCATCTTCACCTCCTCCTCATCTCATCTTTACCTCCTCCTCATCTCATTTTCACCCCCTCATCTTTACCTCCTCCTCATCTCATCCCCCTCATCTTCCCTCCTCCTCATCTCATTTTCACCCCCTCATCTTTACCTCCTCATCTCATTTTCACCCCTCATCTTCACCTCCTCCTCATCTCATTTTCACCCCCTCATCTTCACCTCCTCCTATTCATTTTCACCCCCTCATCTTCACCTCCTCCTCATCTCATTTTCACCCCCTCATCTTCACCTCCTCCTCATCTCATCTTTACCTCCTCCTCATCTCATTTTCACCCCCTCATCTTCACCTCCTCATCTCATTTCCACCTCCTCATCTTCACCTCCTCCTCATCTCATTTTCACCCCCTCATCTTCACCTCCTCATCTCATTTTCACCTCCTCATCTTCACCTCCTCCTCATCTCATCTTTACCTCCTCCTCATCTTCTTTCACCTCCTCATCTCATTTTCACCCCCTCATCTTCACCTCCTCCTCATCTCATCTTTCCCCCCCTCCTCATCTCATTTTCACCCCCTCACCTTTACCTCCCTCGTCCCATTTCCACCCCCTCATCTTCACCTCCTCCTCATCTCATCTTTACCTCCTCCCTCATCTCATTTTCACCCCCTCATCTTCACCTCCTCCTCATCTCATCTTTACCTCCTCATCATCTCATTCTCACTCCTCTCATCTTCACCTCCTCCTCATCTCATCTTCACCCCCTCATCTTTACCTCCTCATCTCATTTCCACCCCCTCATCTTCACCTCCTCCTCATCTCATCTTCACCCCCTCATCTTCACCTCCTCCTCATCTCATCTTTACCTCCTCCTCATCTCATTTTCACCCCCTCATCTTTACCTCCTCCTAATCTCATTTTCACCCCCTCATCTTCACCTCCTCCTTATCTCATTTTCACCCCCTCATCTTCACCTTCTCCTCTTCATATCCTCCTCTCCTCCTCCTCCTCCTCCTCCTCCTCCTCCTCCTCTTACTCCTGCTGTCCTGTCTTTGTCCATGACTGTTTCTGGTCTGGTCTAACTGGTCCCACAGGTGTGTCTCTGTTGCGCCTCCTCAGGTTTGGGAGGTGCAGCTCCTCCAGACCAGCTGGCGGTCCGTCTACCGGGTTCTGGTCCAGCAGAACCAGCAGAACCAACAGCGGCTCCTGCAGTCCCAGTCCAGTCCTCCCAGTCCAGTTTCCACAGTGTGCTGCTGAGATCCGGAGCTGTGTGTCTGCCGGGTAAGAGACCAGGCGTAGACCAAGACCCGGTCCTGCCCGGTAAGAGACCAGGCGTAGACCAAGACCCGGTCCTGCCCGGTAAGAGACCAGGCGTAGACCAAGACCCGGTCCTGCCCGGTAAGAGACCAGGCGTAGACCAAGACCCGGTCCTGCCCGATAAGAGACCAGGTGTAGACCAAGACCCGGTCCTGCCCGGTAAGAGACCAGGCGTAGACCAAGACCCGGTCCTGCCCGGTAAGAGACCAGGTGTAGACCAAGACCCGGTCCTGCCCGGTAAGAGACCAGGTGTAGACCAAGACCCGGTCCTGCCCGATAAGGGACCAGGTGTAGACCAAGACCCGGTCCTGCCCGGTAAGAGACCAGGTGTAGACCAAGACCCGGTCCTGCCCGGTAAGAGACCAGGCGTAGACCAAGACCCGGTCCTGCCCGGTAAGAGACCAGGTGTAGACCAAGACCCGGTCCTGCCCGGTAAGAGACCAGGTGTAGACCAAGACCCGGTCCTGCCCGGTAAGAGACCAGGTGTAGACCAAGACCCGGTCCTGCCCGGTAAGAGACCAGGCGTAGACCAAGACCCGGTCCTGCCCGGTAAGAGACCAGGTGTAGACCAAGACCCGGTCCTGCCCGGTAAGAGACCAGGTGTAGACCAAGACCCGGTCCTGCCCGGTAAGGGACCAGGTGTAGACCAAGACCCGATCCTGTCCGGTAAGGGACCAGGCGTAGACCAAGACCCGGTCCTGCCCGGTAAGAGACCAGGTGTAGACCAAGACCCGGTCCTGCCCGGTAAGAGACCAGGTGTAGACCAAGACCCGGTCCTGCCCGGTAAGAGACCAGGTGTAGACCAAGACCCGATCCTGCCGGGTAAGAGACCAGGTGTAGACCAAGACCCGGTCCTGCCCGGTAAGAGACCAGGTGTAGACCAAGACCCGGTCCTGCCCGGTAAGGGACCAGGCGTAGACCAAGACCCGGTCCTGCCCTGTAAGGGACCAGGCGTAGACCAAGACCCGGTCCTGCCCGGTAAGAGACCAGGTGTAGACCAAGACCCGGTCCTGCCCGGTAAGAGACCAGGTGTAGACCAAGACCCGGTCCTGCCCGGTAAGAGACCAGGCGTAGACCAAGACCCGGTCCTGCCCGGTAAGGGACCAGGCGTAGACCAAGACCCGGTCCTGCCCGGTAAGAGACCAGGTGTAGACCAAGACCCGGTCCTGCCCGGTAAGGGACCAGGCGTAGACCAAGACCCGGTCCTGCCCTGTAAGGGACCAGGCGTAGACCAAGACCCGGTCCTGCCCGGTAAGAGACCAGGCGTAGACCAAGACCCGGTCCTGCCCGGTAAGAGACCAGGTGTAGACCAAGACCCGGTCCTGAACTAAGACCAGTAGAGTCTTGGTGATGTCACCTGCTGTGAGTCATCAGCTGTCCACATCTTCAGCCTCCACATGAGCAGAGCTGGAAGGAGGCGTGTCCTTCCCGCACGTTCCTGAACATTCCTGCTCATGTGTGTCAGGAGCTTCCTCTTTTAGAATCTTCCAGAATCATTCAAGGAATATTCCAGCTTCATTCCAGCATCATTACAGGACCATTCCAGCATCATTCTAGGATCATTCCAGCATAATTACAGGATCTTTTCAGGATTATTCCAGAATCATTCCAGGAATATTCCAGCTTCATTACAGCATCATTCCAGCATAATTCAAGGTTTTTTTCAGGATTATTCCAGCATCATTACAAGATCATTACAGCATCATTCCAGGATGATTTCAGCATAATTCCAGAATCATTTCAGGATTATTTCAGCATCGGTACAGGATCATTCTAGGATCATTCCAACACAATTCCTGGATCATTCCAGCATAATTCCAGGATCTTTTCAGGATTATTCCACAATCATTTAAGGAATATTCTAGCTTGATTCCAGCATCATAACAGGACCATGCAAGCATCATTCCAGGATCATCCAGCATCATTACAGGATCATTACAGGAACATTAGAGCATCATTCCAAGATCATTCCAGCATCATTACAGGATCATTACAGGAACATTAGAGCATCATGCCAAGATCATTCCAGCATCATTACAGGATCATTCCAGCATAATTCCAGCATCATAACAGGATCATTCCAGCATCATTCCAGCATCACAACTGGATCATTCCAGTGTAATTCCAGGATCATTACAGCATTATTCCAGGATCATTACAGCATAATTCCAGGATCGTTTTCTGGATTATTCCAGCATCATTTTAGGGTCATTCCAGCATCATTCCAGCATCATTTCAGGATCATTCCAGCATAATTCCAGGATTTTTCAGGATTATTTTAGAATCATTCCAGGAATGTTCCAGCTTCTTTCCAGCATCATTACAGGATCATCCAGCATTATTACCGTATCGTTACAGGAACATTAGAGCATCAATCCAGAATCATTCCAGCATCATTCTAGGATCATTCCAGCATAATTCCAGGATCTTTTCAGGATTATTCCAGCATCATTCCAGGATCATTCCAGCATAATTCCAGGATCTTTTCAGAATTATTTTAGAATCATTCCAGGAATGTTCCAGCTTCTTTCCAGCATCATTACAGGACCATTTCAGCATCATTCCAGGATCATCCAGCATTATTACAGGATCATTATAGGAACATTAGGAGCATCAATCCAGAATCATTCCAGCATCATTCTAGGATCATTCCAGCATAATTCCAGGATCTTACAGCATCAAAAAAAAAAAAAAAAAAGAAGTGAGCTTTTACAATTCTGAATGTTCCCTTCTCACGATGAATCAGTATTTTTCATTTCATTTCATTTCATTTCATCATTCCAGGATCATTTCAGCATAATTCCAGAATCATTTCAGGATCATTCCAGCATCGGTACAGGATCATTTCAGCATAATTCCAGCATCATTCCAGGATTGTTTTCTGGATTATTCCAGCATCATTTTAGCATAATTACAGGATCTTCTCAGGATTATTCCAGGATTATTCCAGGAATATTCCAGCTTCATTCCAGCATCATTACAGGACCATTCCAGCATCATTCCAGGATCATCCAGAATTATTACAGGATCATTCCAGGAACATTAGAGCATCATTCCAGGATCATTCCAGCATCATTCTAGGATCATTCCAGCATAATTCCAGAATCATTTCAGGATTATTCCAGCATCGGTACAGGATCATTCCAGCACAATTCCAGGATCATTCCAGCATAATTCCAGGTTCTTTTCAGGATTATTCCAGAATCATTCCAGGAATATTCCAGTGTCATTTCAGCATCATTCCAGGACCATGTCAGCATCATTCCAGGATCATCCAGCATCATTACAGGATCATTACAGGAACATTAGAGCATCATTCCAGGATCATTCCAGCATAATTTCAGGATCTTTTCAGGAATATTCCGGAATCATTTAAGGAATATTCAAGCTTAATTCCAGCATCATTACAGGACCATTTCAGCATCATTCCAGGATCATTACAGGAACATTAGAGCATCATTCTAGGATCATTCCAGCATCATTCTAGGATCATTCCAGCATCGGTACAGGATCATTACATGATCATTCCAGCATCATTCCAGCATAATAACAGGATCATTCCAGCATAATTCCAGGATCTTTTCAGGAATATTCCAGAATCATTTAAGGAATATTCAAGCTTAATTCCAGCATCATTACAGGACCATTTCAGCATCATTCCAGGATCATTACAGGAACATTAGAGCATCATTCCAGGATCATTCCAGCATCATTCTAGGATCATTCCAGCATCGGTACAGGATCATTACATGATCATTCCAGCAACATTCCAGCATAATAACAGGATCATTCCAGCATCATAACAGAATCATTACAGGATCATTCCAGTGTAATTCTAGGATCATTCCAGGATCATTCCAGCATTATTCCAGGATCATTACAGCATAATTCCAGGACCGTTTTCTAGATAATTCCAGCATCATTTTAGGGTCATTCTGGCATCATTCCAGCATCATTCCAGGATCATGCCAGCATAATTCCAGGATCTTTTCAGGATTATTCCAGAATCATTCCAGGAATATTCCAGCTTCATTCCAGCATCATTACTGGACCATTCCAGTATCATTCCAGCATCATCCAGCATATTACAGGATCATAACAGGAACATTAGAACATCAATCCAGTATCATTCTAGGATCATTCCAGCATATTTCCAGGATCTTTTTCAGGATTATTCCAGCATCATTACAGGATCATTACAGCATCATTCCAGAATCATTTCAGCATAATTCCGGAATCATTTCAGGATTTTTCCAGCATCGGTGCAGGATCATTCCAGCATCATTCCAGGATCATTCCAGCACAATTCCAGGATCATTCCAGCATTATTCCAGGATCTTTTCAGGATTATTCCAGAATCATTCAAGGAATATTCCAGCTTCATTCCAGCATCATTACAGGACTATTCCAGCATCATTCCCGGATCATCCAGCATCATTCCCGGATTTTTTCAGGACCATTCCAGCATCATTCCCGGATCATCCAGCATCATTCCAGGATCATTTCAGCATAATTCCAGAATCATTCCAGCATAATTCCAGGATCTTTTCATGATTATTCCAGCATCGGTACAGGATCATTCCAGCATCATTCCAGCATCATTCCAGGATCATTCCAGCACAATTCCAGGATCATTTCAGGATTATTCCAGCATGATTCCAGGATCATTCCAGGAACATTACAGCATCATTCCAGGATCATTCCAGCATAATTTCAGGATCTTTTTGGGATTATTCCAGAATCATTCCAGGAATATTCCAGCTTCATTACAGCATCATTACAGGACCATTCCAGCATCATACCAGGATCATCCAGCGTCATTCCAGAATTATTACAGCAACATTCCAGGATCATTCCAGCATTGTCCCAGCTTCATTCCAGGTTCATTCAAGCATAATCCCAGGATCTTTTCAGGATTATTCCAAGATCATTCCAGCATCATTTAAAAATCATTCCAGGATAATTCAGCATCATTCCAGGATCATTCTACTATCATTCCAGGATCATTCCCGTTTTTTTCCAGCATTATTTACAGGATCATTCCACCAACATTATAGGATCATACCAGGATCAATTCAGCATCATTCCAGGATTATTCCGCCGTCATTCCAGGATCAGTCCAGCATCAGTCCAGGATTATTCCAGGATCATTCCAGCATCATTCCAGGAATATTCCAGCGTCATTTCAGCATCATTACAGGACCATGTCAGCATCATTCCAGGATCATCCAACATCATTACAGGATCATTACAGGAACATTAGAGCATCATTCCAGGATCATTCCAGCATCATTCTAGGATCATTCCATCATAACTACAGGATCATTCCAGCATAATTCCAGGATCTTTTCAGAATATTCCAGAATCATTTAAGGAATATTCAAGCTTAATTCCAGCATCATTACAGGACCATTTCAGCATCATTACAGGATCAGTACAGGAACATTAGAGCATCATTCCAGGATCATTCCAGCATCATTCTAGGATCATTCCAGCATCTGTACAGGATCATTACATTATCATTCCAGCATAATAACAGGATCATTCCAGCATCATAACAGAATCATTACAGGATCATTCCAGTGTAATTCTAGGATCATTCCAGGATCATTCCAGCATTATTCCAGGATCATTACAGCATAATTCCAGGACCGTTTTCTGGATAATTCCAGCATCACTTTAGGGTCATTCCGGCATCATTCCAGCATCATTCCAGGATCATGCCAGCATAATTCCAGGATCTTTTCAGGATTATTCCAGAATCATTCCAGGAATATTCCAGCTTCATTCCAGCATCATTACTGGACCATTCCAGCATCATCCAGCATTATTACAGGATCATTACAGGAACATTAGAGCATCATTCCAGGATCATTCCAGCATCATTCTAGGATCATTCCACTGTACAGGATCATTACAATTATCATTCCAGCATAATAACAGGATCATTCCATCATAACTACAGGATCATTCCAGCATAATTCCAGGATCTTTTCAGGAATATTCCAGAATCATTTAAGGAATATTCAAGCTTAATTCCAGCATCATTACAGGACCATTTCAGCATCATTCCAGTATCAGTACAGGAACATTAGAGCATCATTCCAGGATCATTCCAGCATCTGTACAGGATCATTACATGATCATTCCAGCATCATTCCAGCATAATAACAGGATCATTCCAGCATCATAACAGAATCATTACAGGATCATTCCAGTGTAATTCTAGGATCATTCCAGGATCATTACAGCATTATTCCAGGATCATTACAGCATAATTCCAGGACCGTTTTCTGGATAATTCCAGCATCATTTTAGGTCATTCCAGCATCATTCCAGCATCATTCTAGGATCATTCCAGCATATTTCCAGGATCTTTTCAGGATTATTCCAGCATCATTACAGGATCATTACAGCATCATTCCAGAATCATTTTAGCATAATTCCGGATTCATTTCAGGATTTTTTCCAGCATCGGTGCAGGATCATTCCAGCATCATTCCAGGATCATTCCAGCACAATTCCAGGATCATTCCAGCACAATTCCAGGATCATTCCAGCATTATTCCAGGATCTTTTCAGGATTATTCCAGAATCATTCAAGGAATATTCCAGCTTCATTCCAGCATCATTACAGGACCATTCCAGCATCATTCCAGGATCATCCAGCATCATTACAAGATCTTTTCAGGATTATTCCAGCATCATTCCAGGATCATTACAGCATCATTCCAGGATCATTTCAGCATAATTCCAGAATCATTCCAGCATAATTCCAGGATCTTTTCATGATTATTCCAGCATCGGTACAGGATCATTCCAGCATCATTCCAGGATCATTCCAGCACAATTCCAGGATCATTTCAGGATTATTCCAGCATGATTCCAGGATTATTCCAGGAACATTACAGCATCATTCCAGGATCATTCCAGCATATTTCCAGGATCTTTTTGGGATTATTCCAGAATCATTCCAGGAATATTCCAGCTTCATTACAGCATCATTACAGGACCATTCCAGCATCATACCAGGATCATCCAGCATTATTCCAGAATTATTACAGCATCATTCCAGGATCATTCCAGCATTGTCCCAGCTTCATTCCAGGTTCATTCAAGCATAATCCCAGGATCTTTTCAGGATTATTCCAAGATCATTCCAGCATCATTTCAATATCATTCCAGGATAATTCAGCATCATTCCAGGATCATTCTACTATCATTCCAGGATCATTCCCGGTTTTTTCCAGCATCATTTACAGGATCATTCCACCAACATTATAGGATCATACCAGGATCAATTCAGCATCATTCCAGGATTATTCCGGCGTCATTCCAGGATCAGTCCAGCATCAGTCCAGGATTATTCCAGGATCATTCCAGCATCATTCCAGGATTATTCCAGGATCATTACAGCATCATTCCAGGATAATTCCAGGATAATTCCAGGATCATTCCAGCATCATTCCAGGATAATTCCAGCATCATTACGGGATGATTCCAGGATCATTCCAGCATCATTACGAGATCATTCCAGGATCATTCCAGCATCATTCCAGGATAATTCCAGCATCATTCCAGGATAATTCCAGCATCATTAGGGATGATTCCAGGATCATTCCAGCATCATTACGAGATCATTCCAGGATCATTCCAGCATCATTCCAGGATTATTCCAGCATCATTCCAGGATCAACTGTATCAGAAATATTTATTGAAACCGGATCTAAACAAGTCCTGAATCTAAATTAATTAAGATGTTGAAGCTTTTTCAGTTTAAAATCATTAATACTTTCTGCTCTCAGCTCACAAAGTTAGATTAAGCATTAAACACATTTCAGCTCTAGTGCAGGATCACCAGCTGTGGACACTGTCCTGCAGGTTTGGACATGTGGACACTGTCCTGCAGGTTTGGACGTGTTCATCTGTTGCAACACACCTGAGTCTAATTATTAATGTCTCATTATGAGGCTGGTGCAGAATCTGAATCCAAGCTGTCGTGTGTTACAGCAGAAGATATTTGTAACCTGCAGGACAGCTGCAGCAGGTGCAGGATATCGGTCTCCTCTCCACATTCAGACAAAAAACATGTTCTGAAATGCAGGATTAGTTTAGAAAAATTCTCTGTTGGTCCAGATGGATTTTTGTCCACGTTAAAAACTCTTAGATCAGTTAGAGCAGATTTCCTACAGTAGTCTGAATAAATGTCCATGCTGATCTGCAGGTTTTCTTATTTCGGTACAGCAAAGACATGTTCCAGAGGAGAGGGACAGAGTATTTGTCATGGAAAGCTAAAGATCAGTGCGGTTACAGGCTGCTGGGAGGTAAAGGGGGAGTACGCGTTTTAATTCCTTGGATGTAATAATGGAGTCCTTCTAGCAGACCAGACCTCAGATTATTCATTACTGGACTTGGACCTGAGGTCAAAGACTTATCAGCATCTCTGATTCTGATGACCATCCAGCCCCCCAACGCAGTGAAGCTGGGGGGAACACTGGGTCGGTTCTGGTTCTGATGTGCTGATGTCTCCCTGCAGGAACCAGGGACAGAGGAGGACATCCTCTCCTCACCGTCTGCTCCTCAGACTCTGTGTGGTCCAACTCCGGCTGCAGCGGCTCCGAGCTGCTCCGCCTCCTGCTCTACTACACCTCCACCCTCAGGTAGTCTCCTCCTTTCCTCCTCCTCTTCCCCGTCCTCCCCCTCGGCTCTGAGTCAGCTGACTTTCGGCATGTTCTCCCTCTGACATCACTTCCTGTGTGACAGGAAGGAGGTGCGAGCGATGGGTCTGACGGTTCTGGTGGACTCCCGTAAAGGTGCTCCTCCCTCCGCCCTGTTCTCCGCCCTCCAGTCGCTGCAGGTGGGTCACATGATCATGCAGTCCATGACATCACTGATGCGCCATTTACATTCGATGTTTGTGATCTGAAAGGTTCTGGTTCTGGTCCTTCAGTGTGGAGCAGAACCAGCTCAGTGACTGGTCCGGTTCGGTCTCGCTGGGATCGGGTGCTATGGTAGAATATGGTATATGGTAGGATCAGTGCGGTAGAACCTGGATCAGTGCGGTAGAACCTGGGTCCAGTGCGGTAGAACCTGGATCAGTGCGGTAGAACCTGGGTCCAGTGCGGTAGAACCTGGATCCAGCGCAGTAGAACCTGGGTCCAGTGCGGTAGAACCTGGGTCCAGTGCGGTAGAACCTGGATCCAGTGCGGTAGAACCTGGATCCAGTGCGGTAGAACCTGGGTCCAGCGCGGTAGAACCTGGATCCAGCGCAGTAGAACCTGGGTCCAGTGCGGTAGAACCTGGGTCCAGTCCGGTAGAACCTGGTTCCAGTGCGGTAGAACCTGGGTCCAGTGCGGTACAATCTGGATCCAGTGCGGTAGAACCTGGATCCAGTGCGGTAGAACCTGGGTCCAGTGCGGTAGAACCTGGATCAGTGCAGTAGAACCTGGATCCAGTGCGGTAGAACCTGGATCCAGTGCGGTAGAACCTCGGTCCAGTGCGGTAGAACCTGGGTCAGTGTGGTAGAACCTGGATCCAGCACGGTAGAACCTCGGTCCAGTGCGGTAGAACCTGGGTCAGTGTGGTAGATCCTGGATCCAGCGCGGTAGAACCTGGATCCAGTGCGGAAGAACCTGGATCCAGCGCGGTAGAACCTCGGTCCAGTGCGGTAGAACCTGGATCCAGCGCGGTAGAACCTGGATCCAGTGCGGTAGAACCTGGATCCAGTGCGGTAGAACCTGGATCCAGTGCGGTAGAACCTGGATCCAGTGCGGTAGAATCTGGGTTCAGCGCGGTAGAACCTGGATCCAGTGCGGAAGAACCTGGATCCAGTGCGGAAGAACCTGGATCCAGTGCGGTAGAACCTGGGTCAGTGTGGTAGATCCTGGATCCAGCGCGGTAGAACCTGGATCCAGTGCGGAAGAACCTGGATCCAGTGCGGTAGAACCTGGATCCAGTGCGGTAGAACCTGGATCCAGTGCGGAAGAACCTGGATCCAGTGCGGTAGAATCTGGGTCCAGTGCGGTAGAACCTGGATCAGCGCGGTAGAACCTGGATCCAGTGCGGTAGAACCTGGATCCAGTGCGGTAGAATCTGGGTCAGTGTGGTAGATCCTGGATCCAGCACGGTAGAACCTGGATCCAGCGCGGTAGAACCTGGATCCAGTGCGGTAGAACCTTGATCCAGTGCGGTAGAACCTGGATCCAGTGCGGTAGAATCTGGGTTCAGCGCGGTAGAACCTGGATCAGTGCGGTAGAACCTGGATCAGCGCGGTAGAATCTGGGTTCAGCGCGGTAGAACCTGGATCCAGTGCGGTAGAACCTGGATCAGTGCGGTAGAACCTGGATCCAGTGCGGTAGAACCTGGGTCCAGCGCGGTAGAACCTGGATCCAGCGCGGTAGAACCTGGATCCAGTGCGGTAGAACCTGCGTTCAGCGCGGTAGAACCTGGATCCAGCGCGGTAGAACCTGGATCAGTGCGGTAGAACCTGGATCAGTGCGGTAGAACCTGGGTCAGTGCGGTAGAACCTGGATCAGTGCGGTAGAACCTGGGTCAGTGCGGTAGAACCTGGGTCAGTGCGGTAGAACCTGGATCAGTGTGGTCGAACCTGGGTCAGTGCGGTAGAACCTGGATCAGTGCGGTAGAACCTGGATCAGTGCGGTAGAATCTGGGTTCAGCGCGGTAGAACCTGGGTCAGTGCGGTAGAACCTGGATCAGTGCGGTAGAACCTGGGTTCAGCGCGGTAGAACCTGGATCTGTGCGGTAGAACCTGGATCAGTGCGGTAGAATCTGGATCCAGCGCGGTAGAACCTGGATCCAGTGCGGTAGAACCTGGATCCAATGCGGTAGAACCTGGATCAAGTGCGGCAGAACCTGGATCAGTGCGGTAGAACCTGGATCCAGTGTGGTAGAACCTGGATCCAGCGTGGTGGAACCTGGATCAGTGCGGTAGAACCTGGATCAGTGTGGGCGGAGAAGCCTGCGGTAGAACCTTGATCCAGTGTCGTAGAACCTGCGTTCAGTGCGGTAGAACCTGGGTCAGTGCGGTCGAACCTGGATCAGTGGGTAGAACCTGGATCCAGTGTGGTAGAACCTGCATTCAGCGCGGTAGAACCTGGATCAGTGCGGTAGAACCTGGATCCAGCGCGGGAGAACCTGGATCAGTGCGGTAGAATCTGGGTTCAGCGCGGTAGAACCTGGATCAGTGCGGTAGAACCTGGATCCAGCGCGGTAGAACCTGGGTTCAGCGTGGTAGAACCTGGATCCAGTGCTGTAGAACCTGGATCCAGTGCGGTAGAACCTGCGTTCAGCGCGGTAGAACCTGGGTCAGTGCGGTAGAACCTGGGTCAGTGTAGTAAAACCTGGATCAGTGCGGTAGAACCTGGATCCAGCGCGGTAGAACCCGGACCCAGTGCGGTAGAACCTGGATCCAGCGCGGTAGAACCCGGATCAGTGCGGTAGAACCTGGATCAGTGCGGTAGAACCCGGATCCAGTGCGGTAGGAACCCGGATCAGTGCGGTAGAACCTGAATCAGTGCGGTAGAACCTGGATCAGCGCGGTAGAACCTGGATCAGTGCGGTAGAACCTGGATCAGTGCGGTAGAACCTGGATCAGTGCGGTAGAACCTGGATCAGCATGGTAGAACCTGGATCAGTGCGGTAGAACCTGGATCAGCGTGGTAGAACCCGGATCCAGTGCGGTAGAACCTGGATCCAGCGCGGTAGAACCTGGATCAGTGCGGTAGAACCTGAATCAGTGCGGTAGAACCTGGATCAGTGCGGCAGAGACCTGGATCAGTGTGGTAGAACCTGGATCAGTGCGGTAGAACCTGGGTCCAGCGCGGTAGAACCCGGATCCAGTGCGGTGAGAACCCGGATCCAGTGCGTTCGAACCTGGATCCAGCGCGGTAGAACCCGGATCAGTGCGGTAGAACCTGAATCAGTGCGGTAGAACCTGGATCAGTACGGTAGAACCCGGATCCAGTGCGGTAGAACCTGGATCCAGCGCGGTAGAACCTGGATCAGTGCGGTAGAACCTGAATCAGTGCGGTAGAACCTGGATCAGTGCGGTAGAACCTGGATCAGTGCGGTAGAACCTGGGTCCAGTGCGGTAGAACCTGGATCAGTGCGGTAGAACCTGGATCAGCGCGGTAGAACCTGGATCAGCGCGGTAGAATCTGGGTTCAGCGCGGTAGAACCTGGATCAGTGCGGTAGAACCTGGATCAGCGCGGTAGAACCTGGGTTCAGTGTGGTAGAACCTGGATCCAGCTCGGTAGAACCTGCGTTCAGCGCGGTAGAACCTGGATCAGCGCGGTAGAACCTGCGTTCAGCGCGGTAGAACCTGGATCCAGCGCGGTAGAACCTGCGTTCAGCGCGGTAGAACCTGGACCAGCGCGGTAGAACCTGCGTTCAGCGCGGTAGAACCTGGATCAGCGCGGTAGAACCTGCGTTCAGCGCGGTAGAACCTGGATCCAGCGCGGTAGAACCTGGATCAGTGCGGTAGAACCTGGATCAGTGCGGTAGAACCTGGATCAGTGCGGTAGAACCTGGATCCAGCGTGGTAGAACCTGGATCAGTGCGATAGAACCTGGATCAGCGCAGTAGAATCTGGGTTCAGCGCGGTAGAACCTGGATCAGTGCGGTAGAACCTGGATCAGCGCGGTAGAACCTGGGTTCAGTGTGGTAGAACCTGGATCCAGCTCGGTAGAACCTGCGTTCAGCGCGGTAGAACCTGGATCAGCGCGGTAGAACCTGCGTTCAGCGCGGTAGCACCTGGATCCAGCGCGGTAGAACCTGCGTGCAGCGCGGTAGAACCTGGACCAGCGCGGTAGAACCTGCGTTCAGCGCGGTAGAACCTGGATCAGTGCGGTAGAACCTGGATCCAGCGTGGTAGAACCTGGATCAGTGCGGTAGAACCTGGATCAGTGCGGTAGAATCTGGGTTCAGCGCGGTAGAACCTGGATCAGTGCGGTAGAACCTGGATCCAGCGCGGTAGAACCTGGGTTCAGCGTGGTAGAACCTGGATCAGTGTGGTAGAACCTGGGTCAGTGCGGTAGAACCTGGGTCAGTGCGGTAGAACCTGGGTCAGTGTGGTAGAACCTGGATCAGTGCGGTAGAACCTGGATCAGTGTGGTAGAACCTGGATCCAGCGCGGTAGAACCTGGATCCAGCGCGGTAGAACCTGGATCCAGCGTGGTAGAACCTGGATCAGTGCGGTAGAACCTGGGTCAGTGCGGTAGAACCTGGGTCCAGTGTGGTAGGAACCTGGATCAGTGTGGTAGAACCTGGATCAGTGCGGTAGAGCCCGGACCCAGTGCGGGCGACCTGGATCCAGCGGTAGAACCTGGATCAGTGCGGTGGGAACCTGAATCAGTGCGGTAGAACCTGGGCCAGTGTGGTAGAACCTGGATCAGTGCGGTAGAACCTGGATCAGCGTGGTAGAACCGGATCCAGTGCGGTAGAACCTGGATCCAGCGCGGTAGAACCCGGATCAGTGCGGTAGAACCTGGATCAGTGCGGTAGAACCTGCGTTCAGCGCGGTAGAACCTGGGTCAGTGCGGTAGAACCTGGGTCAGTGCGGTAGAACCTGGATCAGTGCGGTAGAACCTGGATCAGTGTGGTAGAACCTGGATCCAGCGCGGTAGAACCTGGATCCAGCGCGGTAGAACCTGGATCAGTGCGGTAGAACCTGGATCCAGCGTGGTAGAACCTGGATCAGTGCGGTAGAACCTGGGTCAGTGCGGTAGAACCTGGGTCCAGTGTGGTAGAACCTGGATCAGTGTGGTAGAACCTGGATCAGTGCGGTAGAACCCGGATCCAGTGCGGTAGAACCTGGATCCAGCGCAGTAGAACCTGGATCAGTGCGGTAGAACCTGAATCAGTGCGGTAGAACCTGGGCCAGTGTGGTAGAACCTGGATCAGTGCGGTAGAACCTGGATCAGCGTGGTAGAACCCGGATCCAGTGCGGTAGAACCTGGATCCAGCGCGGTAGAACCCGGATCAGTGCGGTAGAACCTGGATCAGTGTGGTAGAACCTGGGTCAGTGCGGTAGAACCTGGGTCAGAGCGGTAGAACCTGGATCAGTGCGGTAGAACCTGCGTTCAGCGCGGTAGAACCTGGATCAGTGCGGTAGAACCTGGGTCAGTGCGGTAGAACCTGGGTCCAGTGTGGTAGAACCTGGATCAGTGTGGTAGAACCTGGATCAGTGCGGTAGAACCTGGATCCAGCGCGGTAGAACCCGGATCCAGTGCGGTAGAACCTGGATCAGCGTGGTAGAACCTGGATCAGTGCGGTAGAACCCGGATCCAGTGCGGTAGAACCTGGATCCAGCGCGGTAGAACCTGGATCAGTGCGGTAGAACCTGAATCAGTGCGGTAGAACCTGGGCCAGTGTGGTAGAACCTAGATCAGTGCGGTAGAACCTGGATCAGCGTGGTAGAACCCGGATCCAGTGCGGTAGAACCTGGATCCAGCGCGGTAGAACCCGGATCAGTGCGGTAGAACCTGGATCAGTGCGGTAGAACCCGGATCAGTGCGGTAGAACCCGGATCAATGCGGTAGAACCTGAATCAGTGCGGTAGAATCTGGATCAGTGCGGTAGAACCTGGATCAGTGCGGTAGAACCTGGATCAGCGTGGTAGAACCTGGATCAGTGCGGTAGAACCTGGATCAGCGTGGTAGAACCTGGATCCAGTGCGGTAGAACCTGGATCCAGCGCGGTAGAACCTGGATCAGTGCGGTAGAA
The DNA here is from genome assembly GCA_023101725.1 of Atherinomorus stipes. Taxonomy (NCBI): domain Eukaryota; kingdom Metazoa; phylum Chordata; class Actinopteri; order Atheriniformes; family Atherinidae; genus Atherinomorus; species Atherinomorus stipes. Next base: position 43,894 of record JALJCO010008180.1, on the reverse strand, counting down.
CCTGAATCAGTGCGGTAGAACCTGGATCAGTGCGGTAGAACCCGGATCCAGTGCGGTAGAACCTGGATCCAGCGCGGTAGAACCTGGATCAGTGCGGTAGAACCTGAATCAGTGCGGTAGAACCTGGATCAGTGCGGTAGAACCTGGATCAGTGTGGTAGAACCTGGATCAGTGCGGTAGAACCTGGGTCCAGCGCGGTAGAACCCGGATCCAGTGCGGTAGAACCCGGATCCAGTGCGGTAGAACCTGGATCCAGCGCGGTAGAACCCGGATCAGTGCGGTAGAACCTGAATCAGTGCGGTAGAACCTGGATCAGTAAGGTAGAACCCGGATCCAGTGCGGTAGAACCTGCGTCCAGCGCGGTAGAACCTGGATCAGCGCGGTAGAACCTGGGTCAGTGTGGTAGAACCTGGATCAGTGCGGTAGAACTTGGGTCCAGTGTGGTAGAACCTGGATCAGTGCGGTAGAACCTGGGTCCAGTGCGGTAGAACCTGGATCCAGTGCGGTAGAACCTGCGTCCAGTGCGGTAGAACCTGCGTCCAGCGCGGTAGAACCTGGATCAGTGCGGTAGAACCTGGATCCAGTGCGGTAGAACCTGCGTCCAGTGCGGTAGAACCTGCGTCCAGCGCGGTAGAACCTGGATCCAGTGCGGTAGAACCTGGATCCAGTGCGGTAGAACCTGGGTCCAGTGTGGTAGAACCTGGGTCAGTGTGGTAGAACCTGGATCCAGTGCGGTAAAACCTGGATCCAGTGTGGTAGAACCTGGGTCCAGTGCGGTAGAACCTGGATCAGTGCGGTAGAACCTGGGCCCGTGCGGTAGAACCTGGATCCAGTGTGGTAGAACCTGGATCAGTGTGGTAAAACCTGGGTCAGTGCGGTAGAACCTGGATCCAGTGTGGTAGAACCTGGATCAGTGCGATAGAACCTGGGTCAGTGCGGTAGAACTTGGATCCAGTGCGGTAGAACCTGGATCCAGCGTGGTAGAACCTGGATCAGTGCGGTAGAACCTGGATCCAGTGCGGTAGAACCTGTGTCAGTGCGGTAGAACCTGGATCAGTGCGGTAGAACCTGGATCAGTGCGGTAGAACCTGGATCCAGTGCGGTAGAACCTGGATCAGTGCGGTAGAACCTGGGTCCAGTGCGGTAGAACCTGGGTCCAGTGCGGTAGAACCTGGATCCAGCGCGGTAGAACCTGGATCAGTGCGGTAGAACCTGGATCAGTGCGGTAGAACCTGGATCCAGCGCGGTAGAACCTGGGTCAGTGCGGTAGAACCTGGATCAGTGCGGTAGAACCTGGGTCCAGTGTGGTAGAACCTGGATCAGTGCGGTAGAACCTGGATCCAGTGCGGTAGAACCTGGGTCCAGTGCGGTAGAACCTGGATCCAGCGCGTAGAACCTGGATCAGTGCGGTAGAACCTGGGTCCAGTGTGGTAGAACCTGGATCAGTGCGGTAGAACCTGGGTCCAGTGCGGTAGAACCTGGGTCAGCGCGGTAGAACCTGGATCAGTGCGGTAGAACCTGGATCAGTGCGGTAGAACCTGGGTCAGTGCGGTAGAACCTGGATCCAGTGCGGTAGAACCTGGATCAGTGCGGTAGAACCTGGATCAGTGCGGTAGAACCTGGGTCAGTGCGGTAGAACCTGGGCCAGCGTGGTAGAACCTGGATCAGTGCGGTAGAACCTGGATCAGTGCGGTAGAACCTGGATCAGCGTGGTAGAACCTGGGTCAGTGCGGTAGAACCTGGATCAGTGCGGTAGAACCTGGGTCAGTGCGGTAGAACCTGCGTCCAGTGCGGTAGAACCTGCGTCCAGCGCGGTAGAACCTGGGTCAGTGCGGTAGAACCTGGATCCAGTGCGGTAGAACCTGGATCAGTGCGGTAGAACCTGGATCCAGCGTGGTAGAACCTGGGTCCAGTGTGGTAGAACCTGGACGTTCTCTGAAGCGTGTTCAGGTTCCTTCACCTCGTCGTGAACGATGTGCGTTTGGCCTCCGACTGGCTTTTTGGTCCCTGGTTGCCTAGCAACCGCCAGTGTTTGTAAACAGGAACCCTGTCGATACCGATCATGCCGATCACAGCCAGGCTGATCATTAATGGCTGTGATCGTCATCAGGTCCTCCTGGAGGACCGGCATGGTTCTGGATCAGGTTCTGGATCAGGTTCTGGATCCGGTTCTGGATCAGGTTCTAGATCAGATTCTGGATCAGGTTCTGGATCAGGTTCTAGATCAGATTCTGGATCAGGTTCTGGATCAGATTTTGGATCAGGTTCTGGATCAGGTTCTGGATCAGATTCTGGATCAGGTTCTGGATCAGGTTCTGGATCAGATTCTAGATCAGGTTCTGGATCAGAACCTGGATCAGGGTAGAACTGGATCATGTTCTGGATCAGATCCTGGATCAGGTTCTGGATCAGAACCTGGATCAGGTTCTGGATCATGTTCTGGATCAGATTCTGGATCAGGTTCTGGATCAGATCCTGGATCAGGTGCTGGATCAGATTCTGGATCAGGGTACTGGATCAGGTGCTCGATCAGATCCTGGATCAGATTCTGGATCAGAACCTGGATCAGATGTGGTAGAATCTGGATCAGGTTCTGGATCAGAACCTGGATCAGATTGTGGATCAGATCCTGGACGTGCTTTGGATCAGGTTCTGGATCAGATTCTGGATCAGGTCGACCAGGTTCTGTGATCATGTTCGTTTGGACTCAGATTCTGGATAGATTTTGGATCAGGTTCTGGAACAGATTCTGGAACAGGTTCTGGATCAGGTTCTGGATCAGAGCCTGGATCAGGTTCTGGATCAGGTTCTGGATCAGACTTTGGATCAGGTTCTGGATCAGGTTCTGGATCAGGTTCTGGATCAGATTCTGGATCAGACTCTGTATCAGGTTCTGGATCAGATTCTGGATCAGATTCTGGATCAGGTTCTGGATCAGGTTCTGGATCAGATTCTGGATCAGATTCTGGATCAGGTTCTAGGATCAGGTTCTGGATCAGGTTCTGGATCAGATTTTGGATCAGATTCTGGATCAAGTTCTGGATCAGGTTCTGGATCATGTTCTGGATCAGATTCTGGATCAGGTTCTGGATCAGGTTCTGGATCAGGTTCTGGATCAGATTCTAGATCAGATTCTGGATCAGGTTCTGGATCAGGTTCTGGATCAGGTTCTGGATCAGATTCTGGTTCAGGTTCTGGATCAGATTCTGGATCAGGTTCTGGATCAGATTTTGGATCAGATTCTGGATCAGGTTCTGGATCAGGTTCTGGATCAGATTCTGGATCAGATTCTGGTTCAGGTTCTGGATCATGATTCTGGATCAGATTCTGGATCAGATTCTGGATCAGGTTCTGGATCAGGTTTTGGATCAGATTCTGGATCAGGTTCTGGTTCAGGTTCTGGATCAGGTTCTGGATCAGGTCCATATTTTCTGTCCTCTGCTGTGTGCAGGAGGAAATCCAGGGCTCCATCCACGCTGTCCTCATCCTGGTGGACAAGGACTCGTCCCTGCATCTGGACAGACCTGCAGCCTCTCAGGTATCAGCTGATCCGTCTCCTGACCCACCTCAGACACTCAGACCATGTCCAGAACGTTGTCCAACGTGGTTCAGATGCAGAGGAGAACTGGACGGGGACACGTCAGAGTCAGACGCATGTGTCCAGCATGTGTCCTCTATGCATGTACTCAGAAACTGAAGACTGATGTAGATGAGACAGACGGACATGCCAGCTGTAGGGGACGTGTCTTGTCCCGCCACGCCTGACTGTGTCCGTGCTGCAGGTCCTGGTTCCGGTGCAGGTCCCGGTGGAGGTCCTGGGCTCGCTGCGGGTTCTGCAGAAACACGTGGAGGTCCAGCAGCTTCCTGCAGAGCTGGGAGGATCCTTCGTCTTCA
>JALJCO010008180.1:0-30000 GCA_023101725.1 Atherinomorus stipes | reverse complement strand
GTCTGATTAGTGATGGTTCTGTCTGACCGGTGTTATTTCTGTCTGATGGGTGGTTGTTCTATGTGATTAGTGATGGTTCTGTCTGATGGGTGATGGTTCTGTCTGATGGGTGGTGGTTCTGTCTGATGGGTGATGGTTCTGTCTGATGGGTGGTGGTTCTGTCTGATGGGTGATGGTTCTGTCTGATGGGTGGTGGTTCTGTCTGATGGGTGATGGTTCTGTCTGATTAGTGATGGTTCTGTCTGACCGGTGTTATTTCTGTCTGATGGGTGGTTGTTCTATGTGATTAGTGATGGTTCTGTCTGATGGGTGGTGGTTCTGTCTGATGGGTTGTGGTTCTGACTGATGGGTGGTGTTTCATTCTGATTAGTAATGGTTCTGTCCGATGGGTGCTGATTCTGTCATACGGGTGATGGTTCTGTCTGATGGGTGTTGGTTCTGTTTGATGGGTGTTGGTTCTGTCTGACCGGTGTTATTTTTGTCTGATGGGTGGTGGTTCTGTCTGATGGGTGGCGGTTCTGTCCGATTAGTGATGGTTCTGTCTGATTAGTGATGGTTCTGTCTGATTAGTGATGGTTCTGTCTAATGGGTGGTGGTTCTGTCTGATGGGTGGTGGTTCTGTCTGATTAATGATGGTTCTGTGTGATGGGTGGTGGTTCTGTCTGATTAGTGATGGTTCTGTCTGATGGGTGGTGGTTCTGTTTGATGGGTGATAGTTCTGTCTGATGGGTGTTGGTTCTGTTTGATGGGTGTTATTTCTGTCTGACGGGTGGTGGTTCTGACTGATAGGTGGTGGTTCTGTCTGATGGGTAATGGTTCTATCTGATGTGTGTTATTTCTGTCTGATGGGTGGTGGTTCTGTCTGATTAGTGATGGTTCTGTCTGATGGGTGGTGCTTCTGTTTGATGGCTGATGGTTCTGTCTGATGGGTGTTGGTTCTGTCAAATTTGCAATGGTTCTGTCTGATTAGTGATGGTTCTGTCTGGTTAGTGATGGTTCTGTCTGGTGGGTGGTGGTTCTGTTTGATGGCTGATGGTTCTGTCTGATGGGTGGTGGTTCTTTCAGATTTGTAATGGTTCTGTCTGATGGAAGGTGGTTCTGACAGATTTGTAATGGTTCTGTCTGATGGGTGTTGGTTCTGTCTGATTAGTGTTGGTTCTGTCTGATGGATGTTGGTTCTGTTTGATGGGTGGTGGTTCTGTCTGATGGGTGGTGGTTCTGTCTGATTAGTGATGGTTCTGTCTGATGGGTGGTGGTTCTGTCTGATGGGTGGTGGTTCTGTCTGATGGGTGATGGTTCTGTCTGATTAGTGATGGTTCTGTCTGATGGGTGGTGGTTCTGTCTGACAGGTGGTGGTTCTGTCTGATGGGTGATAGTTCTGTCTGACGGGTGGTGGTTCTGTCTGATTAGTGATGGTTCTGTCTGATGGGTGGTGGTTCTGTCTGATGGGAAGTGGTTCTGTCTGACGGGTGGTGGTTCTGTCTGATGGGTGATAGTTCTGTCTGACGGGTGGTGGTTCTGTCTGACGGGTGGTGGTTCTGTCTGATTAGTGATGGTTCTGTCTGATGGGTGGTGGTTCTGTCTGATGGGTGATGGTTCTGTGTGATTAGTGATGGTTCTGTCTAATGGGTGGTTGTTCTGTGTGATTAGTGATGGTTCTGTCTGATGGGTGGTGGTTCTGTCTGACGGGTGGCGGTTCTGTCTGATGGGTGATAGTTCTGTCTGACGGGTGGTGGTTCTGTCTGATTAGTGATGGTTCTGTCTGATGGGTGGTGGTTCTGTCTGACGGGTGGTGGTTCTGTCTGATGGGTGATAGTTCTGTCTGATGGGTGGTGGTTCTGTCTGATTAGTGATGGTTCTGTCTGATGGGTGGTGGTTCTGTCTGATGGGTGATGGTTCTGTCTGATTAGTGATGGTTCTGTCTAATGGGTGGTTGTTCTGTGTGATTAGTGATGGTTCTGTCTGATGGGTGGTGGTACTGTCTGATGGGTGGTGGTTCTGTCTGATTAGTGATGGTTCTGTCTGATGGGTGATGGTTCTGTCTGATTAGTGATGGTTCTGTCTGACCGGTGTCATTTCTGTCTGATGGGTGGTTGTTCTATGTGATTTGTGATGGTTCTGTCTGATGGGTAGTGGTTCTGTCTGATGGGTGATGGTTCTGTCGGATGGGTGGTGTTCTGTCTGACCGGTGTTATTTCTGTCTGATGGGTGGTGGTTCTGACTGATGGTTGGTGGTTTTGTCATACGGGTGATGGTTCTGTCTGATGGGTGTTGGTTCTGTCTGACCGGTGTTATTTTTGTCTGATGGGTGGTGGTTCTGTCTGATGGGTGGTGGTTCTGTCCGATTAGTGATGGTTCTGTCTGATTAGTGATGGTTCTGTCTAATGGGTGGTGGTTCTGTCTGATGGGTGGTGGTTATGTCTGATTAATGATGGTTCTGTGTGATGGGTGGTGGTTCTGTCTGATTAGTGATGGTTCTGTCTGATGGGTGGTGGTTCTGTTTGATGGGTGATAGTTCTGTCTGATGGGTGTTGGTTCTGTTTGATGGGTGTTGGTTCTGTCTGACCGGTGTTATTTCTGTCTGACAGGTGGTGGTTCTGACTGATAGGTGTTTGTTCTGTCTGATGGGTAATGGTTCTATCTGATGTGTGTTATTTCTGTCTGATGGGTGGTGGTTCTGTCTGATTAGTGATGGTTCTGTCTGATGGGTGGTGCTTCTGTTTGATGGCTGATGGTTCTGTCTGATGGGTGGTGGTTCTTTCAGATTTGTAATGGTTCTGTCTGATGGAAGGTGGTTCTGACAGATTTGTAATGGTTCTGTCTGATGGGTGGTGGTTCTTTCAGATTTGTAATGGTTCTGTCTGATGGAAGGTGGTTCTGACTGATTTGTAATGGTTCTGTCTGATTAGTGTTGGTTCTGTCTGATGGGTGTTGGTTCTGTTTGATGGGTGTTGGTTCTGTCTGACCATTGTCATTTCTGTCTGACGGGTGGTGGTTCTGACTGATAGGTGGTGGTTCTGTCTGATGGGTAATGGTTCTATCTGATGTGTGTTATTTCTGTCTGATGGGTGGTGGTTTTGACAGATTTGTAATGGTTCTGTCTGATGGGTGTTGGTTCTGTCTGATTTGCAATGGTTCTGTCTGATGGGTGGTGGTTCTGTGTAATGGGTGCTGATTCTGTGTGATGGGTGTTGGTTCTGTCTGATTAGTGATGGTTCTGTCTGATGGGTGGTGGTTCTGTCTGATTAGTGATGGTTCTGTCTGATGGGTGGTGGTTCTGTCTGATGGGTGATGGTTCTGTCTGATGAGTGGTGGTTCTGTCTGATTTGTAATGGTTCTGTCTGATGAGTGGTGGTTCTGTGTTGATTTTTAATGGTTCTGTCTGCTGAGTGGTGGTTCTGTCTGATTTGCAATGGTTCTGTCTGATGAGTGGTGGTTCTGTCTGATTTTTAATGGTTCTGTCTGATGAGTGGTGGTTCTGTCTGATTTGTAATGGTTCTGTCTGATGGGTGGTGGTTCTGTCTGATTAGTGGTGGTTCTGTCTGATTTGCAATGGTTCTGTCTGATGGGTGGTGGTTCTGTCTGATTTTTAATGGTTCTGTCTGATGAGTGGTGGTTCTGTCTGATTTGCAATGGTTCTGTCTGATGAGTGGTGGTTCTGTCTGATTTTTAATGGTTCTGTCTGATGAGTGGTGGTTCTGTCTGATTTGTAATGGTTCTGTCTGATGAGTGGTGGTTCTGTCTGATTTGCAATGGTTCTGTCTGATGAGTGGTGGTTCTGTCTGATTAGTGGTGGTTCTGTCTGATTTGCAATGGTTCTGTCTGATAGGTGGTGGTTCTGTCTGATTTTTAATGGTTCTGTCTGATGAGTGGTGGTTCTGTCTGATTTGCAATGGTTCTGTCTGATGAGTGGTGGTTCTGTCTGATTTTTAATGGTTCTGTCTGATGAGTGGTGGTTTCTATCTGATTAGTGATGGTTCTGTCTGATGAGTGGTGGTTCTGTCTGATTAGTGATGGTTCTGTCTGATGAGTGGTGGTTCTGTCTGATTAGTGATGGTTCTGTCTGATGAGTGGTGGTTCTGTCTGATTTTTAATGGTTCTGTCTGATGAGTGGTGGTTCTGTCTGATTAGTGATGGTTCTGTCTGATGAGTGGTGGTTCTGTCTGATTTTTAATGGTTCTGTCTGATGAGTGGTGGTTCTGTCTGATTAGTGATGGTTCTGTCTGATGAGTGGTGGTTCTGTCTGATTAGTGATGGTTCTGTCTGATGAGTGGTGGTTCTGTCTGATTTGTAATGGTTCTGTCTGATGAGTGGTGGTTCTGTCTGATGAGTGGTGGTTCTGTCTGATTTTTAATGGTTCTGTCTGATGGGTAATGGTTCTGTCTGAATTGTGATGGTTCTATCTGTCTGTTTGCTGTCTGTCTTATAGAACCGCTGCAAACAGGGGGAGGAACTTCTGGCCCGTTTGGACCAATGGGATGACCTTTCTTCAGCTGACCTCCATGTTTTCGAGGTGAAAGTTCACACCTTCTGGGCTCAGCTGCAGGATTTCTCTCAGAGGGTGAACGGAACCGGACAGAACATCGAGCGAGCCGTCCAGCTGTACCGCTTCCTGGATCAGGTACTAAAGCCAGTTGTGGGTTGTGGGCTTTTTTCCGGACCTCTCCATCCGGACCTCTCCATCCGGACCTCTCTATCCGGACCTCTCTATCCGGACCTCTCCATCCGGACCTCTCCATCCGGACCTCTCTATCCGGACCTCTCCATCCGGACCTCTTCATCCGGACCTCTCTATCCGGACCTCTCTATCCGGACCTCTCTATCCGGACCTCTCCATCCGGACCTCTCTATCCGGACCTCTCTATCCGGACCTCTCCATCCGGACCTCTCTATCCGGACCTCTCTATCCGGACCTCTCTATCCGGACCTCTCTATCCGGTCCTCTCCATCCGGACCTCTCTATCCGGACCTCTCCACGTTTGACCAGTTTGCAGAGAAAATTTTCTGCTCGATGTTTGTTCACAACAAAAATTTGAACATTCTGGTCAAGTTCTGAGTCAGTGACCGTTCTGGTCCTGGTTTGTTCTGTTCTGTTCTGGTTCTGGTCCTGGTTCTGGTTCTGGTTCTGGTCCTGGTCCTGGTTCTGGTCCTGGTCCTGGTCCTGGTTCTGGTTCTGGTTCTGGTTCTGGTTCTGGTTCTGGTCCTGGTCCTGGTCCTGGTTCTGGTTCTGGTCCTGGTCCTGGTCCTGGTTCTGGTTCTGGTCCTGGTCCTGGTCCTGGTCATGGTCCTGGTTCTGGTTGTGGTTCTGGTTCTGGTCCTGGTCCTGGTTCTGGTTCTGGTTCTGGTCCTGGTTCTGGTTCTGGTTCTGGTCCTGGTCCTGGTCCTGGTTCTGGTTCTGGTTCGGGTTCCGACTGGTCAGTGAAAGTTCTGGACCTAAACCTCCACGGGGGGGTTTAGGGACCTCCACCTTCACCACTAAATCTTTGTTGCCACGGTGACGCCCCCTCCTCCTCCCCCTGGGACCGCCCAGCTACCATTCAGCCTGTGAATGAGGGGGGTGTGTGTGTGTGTGGGGGGTCCGTGTGTGTGTGTGGGGGGGTCCGTGTGTGTGCGGGGGGGGTCCGTGTGTGTGCGGGGGGGGTCCGTGTGTGGTCAGGGAGCTGCTCTCCGCCGGCTCCACTCGAGCTGCAGGACCTGGACTGGACACCGATGTGAGACGTCCACACTCGGAGCTCAGGTGTGTTTCTGTTCTCAGTCTCTCTCTCCCTGTAGTATTTAATACTCGCTCACCCTTCATCCCTGCAGGTCGTCTCTGACAGATATTCTGGGATGTTTTGGGATATTTGGGGGATTTTTAGGATATTTTGAGGGTGTTTTGGGATGTTTTGTGGTGCTTGGGGTATCTTTGGTGATATTTCGGGGATGTTTTGGGATAATTGGAGGATGGGTTAGGATGTTTTGTGGTTTTTGGGAGATTTCGTGATGTTTTCTGGCTATTTTTTTGGGGATATTTTGAGGATTTGGGGAGTAATTTGGGGGATATTCTGTAAATGTTTTAGGATATTTTGGGTGATTTGGGTTTTTTTTTTCTTTGGATGTTTTTGGACATTTTGGGATGTTCTGAGATTTTTGGGGGATGTTTGTGATATCTTGGGGGTATTTTTTGGGACATTTTGGGTGATATTTTGGGGATAATTTGAGTTATTTTTAGGATATTTGGAGGAGAACCAGATCATGTGGTCTGCAGGAGAGCCTGATCTGATTACTCCAGGAGTCACATCTGATCTCTGCTCTGCATGTAAACCAGGTTATTGATCAGGACTGGGGGGATTGATCAGGACTGGGGGGATTGATCAGGACTGGGGGGATTGATCAGGACTGGGGGGATTGATCAGGTCTGGGGGATTGATCAGGACTGAGGGGATTGATCAGGACTGGGGGGATTGATCATGACTGGGGGGATTGATCATGACTGGGGGATTGATCAGGACTGGGGGGATTGATCAGGACTGAGGGGATTGATCAGGACTGAGGGGATTGATCAGGACTGGGGGGATTGATCAGGACTGGGGGGATTGATCAGGTCTGAGGGGATTGATCAGGACTGAGGGGATTGATCAGGACTTGGGGGATTGATCAGAACTGGGGGGATTGATCATGACTGGGGGGATTGATCAGGACTGGGGGGATTGATCAGAACTGGGGGGATTGATCAGCTCTGGGGGGATTGATCAGGTCTGGGGGGATTGATCAGGTCTGGGGGGATTGATCATGACTGGGGGATTGATCAGGTCTGGGGGGATTGATCAGGTCTGGGGGGATTGATCATGACTGGGGGATTGATCAGGTCTGGGGGGATTGATCAGGTCTCGGGGGATTGATCAGGACTGGGGGGATTGATCAGGACTGAGGGGATTGATCAGGTCTGGGGGGATTGATCAGGTCTGGGGGGATTGATCAGGTCTGGGGGGATTGATCAGGACTGGGGGGATTGATCAGGACTGAAGGGATTGATCAGGACTGGGGGGATTGATCAGGACTGGGGGATTGATCAGGACTGAGGGGATTGATCAGGACTGGGGGGATTGATCAGGACTGGGGGGATTGATCAGGACTGGGGGGATTGATCAGGACTGGGGGGATTGATCAGGACTGGGGGATTGATCAGGACTGAGGGGATTGATCAGGACTGAGGGGATTGATCAGGACTGGGGGGATTGATCAGGACTGGGGGGATTGATCAGGACTGGGGGGATTGATCAGGACTGGGGGGATTGATCAGGACTGAGGGGATTGATCAGGACTGAGGGGATTGATCAGGTCTGGGGGGATTGATCAGGTCTGAGGGGATTGATCAGGACTGGGGGGATTGATCAGGACTGAGGGGATTGATCAGGACTGGGGGATTGATCAGGTCTGAGGGGATTGATCAGGTCTGAGGGGATTGATCAGGTCTGAGGGGATTGATCAGGTCTGGGGGGATTGATCAGGACTGGGGGGATTGATCAGGTCTGGGGGGATTGATCAGGTCTGAGGGGATTGATCAGGTCTGGGGGGATTGATCAGGTCTGAGGGGATTGATCAGGTCTGAGGGGATTGATCAGGACTGAGGGGATTGATCAGGACTGGGGGGACCAGGAGGATGACGGTGGATGATCTCGGATCAGCTGACGTGTGTTTATGGTGAAACTCTTGCAGCTGTTTCACTCTGAACTTTCACACAAACATAAAGAAGCTCTAAGCGGTGGACGCTCTTCCTCCTCCTCTTCCTCCTCCTCCTCCTCCTCCTCCTCCTCCTCCTCCTCCTCCCTTCATCTGCTAACCCCCTCCCCCTCTCTTGGCTGACTGGCTTTGGGCCTGGACTCCTGCAGGGAGGCCGTCTCCACACCAGAGCCTGTTGCTCCTCCTCTTCCTCCTACACGTCTTCTCCTTCCTCCTCCTCCTCTCCCTCAGTAGCAGCAGATCTGAGCAGAGAATCCACTCAGTGAGGAGCCACACTCGGTCCGGTCCGGTCCAGATCAGTCCAGTCCAGTCCGGTCCGGTCCAGATCAGTCCAGTTCGGTCCGGTCCGGTCCAGTTCGGTCCGGTCCGGTCCGGTCCGGTCCAGGACAGTCTGGTTGTAGACAGTACGGAGACATGGCCAGACTCTGTGCATAGAAAGTGTGTGTATGTGTGTGTGTTTTTGCAACATTGTGGGGACCATGTTCCGTATTTTACCATCACTGTGGGGACGTCTTGCCCTCGTGGGGACGTCTTCACCGTCCCCACGGGTACGAACCCTGTTTTGAGGGTCAAGATTAGGTTTTAGAGATTAAGTTACAGTTAGGTTTAGGGAATGCATTATGTCAGTGGATGTACCCCACAGGGATAGAAAAACAAACGCGTGTGTGTGTGTGTGTGCGTGCATGTGAGTGTGTGTGCGTGTGTGCGTGCGTGCGTGCATGTGTGTGCATGTGTGTGAGAAGCGAGCGGCTGCAGCCTTCAGGTCGCATCAGCAGCTCATCGGTCTGCAGAGCGCTGACCTGCTTCGTCTGCTCACCGTCGTCCAATCACTGCAGAGAACACTGCGGTCCTCATAAAGACAGCAAGCCGTGACTCGTTAACACTCCGGGGAGATCTGCCGTCAGAGACGTGAGAACCAAGATCGTCCTGCAGCTACGGGACAGCAGGTTCTGCAGACCGGAGGACAGATGGTTCATGGTCCGGAGTCCGGCTCTGGTCCCTGATGGACAGGACAGAGGAGGAGGAGGAGGACTGATGAAGGACGGGGGGTTGTGAGACACCTTCATCACAGGAACTCACCAGGAACTGGTTCTGGTCCTGATGGAGGTTTTCCTTCCTGGTTCTGGTCCTGATGGAGGTTTTCTTCCTGGTTCTGGTCCTGATGGAGTTTTTCCTTCCTGGTTCTGGTCCTGATGGAGGTTTTCCTTCCTGGTTCTGGTCCTGATGGAGGTTTTCTTCCTGGTTCTGGTCCAGATGGAGGTTTTCCTTCCTGGTTCTGGTCCTGATGGAGGTTTTCTTCCAGGTTCTGGTCCTGATGGAGGTTTTCCTTCCTGGTTCTGGTCCTGATGGAGGTTTTCCTTCCTGGTTCTGGTCCTGATGGAGGTTTTCCTTCCTGGTTCTGGTCCTGATGGAGGTTTTCCAGCATGTTTAAACTCTGGTGTATCTTTGCGGTGAGCTCCCTCTGCTGGTCTGTCTTCGTCTCTGCACCCTGTAACCTGAAGCTGGTCTGACCTGAACCTGGTCTGACCTGGACCTGGTCTGACCTGAACCTGGTCTAACCTGAACCTGGTCTAACCTGAACCTGGTCTAACCTGAACCTGGTCTGACCTGAACCTGGTCTGACCTGGACCTGGTCTGACCTGAACCTGGTCTGACCTGAACCTGGTCTAACCTGAACCTGGTCTGACCTGAAGCTGGTCTGACCTGAACCTGGTCTAACCTGAACCTGGTCTAACCTGAACCTGGTCTAACCTGAACCTGGTCTAACCTGAACCTGGTCTACCCTGAAGCAGAGGCACTAGTTGTCCTGTGATGTGGACTCTGGTCCAGCTCAGTCCATCCACCAATGATGAGACAGAAACGCAGCAGATTGTTTTTCTGAACACGTCTGTCCTCATCTGGACGTATGAGACGCGTTTATACATCCAGATGAGGACAGACGTGTTCATATGTCCAGATGAGGACAGACGTGTTCATATGTCCAGATGAGGACAGACGTGTTCATATGTCCAGATGAGGACAGACGTGTTCATACGTCAGATGAGGACAGACGTGTTCATATGTCCAGATGAGGACAGACGTGTTTATACGTCCAGATGAGGACAGACGTGTTCATATGTCCAGATGAGGACAGACGTGTTTATACGTCCAGATGAGGACAGACGTGTTCATACGTCCAGATGAGGACAGACGCGTTTATATGTCCAGATGAGGACAGACGCGTTTATACGTCCAGATGAGGACAGACGTGTTTATACGTCCAGATGAAGACAGACGTGTTCATACGTCCAGATGAGGACAGACGTGTTCATACGTCCAGATGAGGACAGACGTGTTTATACGTCCAGATGAAGACAGACGTGTTCATATGTCCAGATGAGGACAGACGTGTTCATACGTCCAGATGAGGACAGACGTGTTCATACGTCCAGATGAAGACAGACGTGTTTATATGTCCAGATGAGGACAGACGTGTTTATACGTCCAGATGAGGACAGACGTGTTTATACGTCCAGGTGAGGACAGGCGTGTTCATACGTCCAGATGAGGACAGAAGCGTTCATACGTCCAGATGAGGACAGACGCGTTTATCCGTCCAGATGAGGACAGACGCGTTTATACGTCCAGATGAGGACAGACGCGTTCATACGTCCAGATGAGGACAGACGCGTTTATGCGTCCAGATGAGGACAGACGTGTTTATATGTCCAGATGAGGACAGACGTGTTTATACGTCCAGATGAGGACAGACGCGTTTATGCGTCCAGATGAGGACAGACGTGTTCATACGTCCAGATGAGGACAGACGTGTTCATACGTCCAGATGAGGACAGACGCGTTCATACGTCCAGATGAGGACAGACGCGTTCATACGTCCAGATGAGGACAGACGCGTTCATACGTCCAGATGAGGACAGACGTGTTTATATGTCCAGATGAGGACAGACGTGTTTATACGTCCAGATGAGGACAGACGCGTTTATGCGTCCAGATGAGGACAGACGTGTTTATATGTCCAGATGAGGACGGACGTGTTTATACGTCCAGATGAGGACAGACGCGTTTATATGTCCAGATGAGGACAGACGCGTTTATATGTCCAGATGAGGACAGACGTGTTTATACGTCCAGATGAGGACGGACGTGTTTATACGTCCAGATGAGGACAGACGTGTTTATATGTCCAGATGAGGACAGACGCGCGTTTATATGTCCAGATGAGGACGGACGTGTTTATACGTCCAGATGAGGACAGAGGCGTTGATACGTCCAGATGAGGACAGACGCGTTTAAACGTCCAGATGAGGACAGACGTGTTTATATGTCCAGATGAGGACAGACCCGTTTATATGTCCAGATGAGGACAGACGCGTTCATACGTCCAGATGAGGACAGACGTGTTTATATGTCCAGATGAGGACAGAGGCGTTGATACGTCCAGATGAGGACAGAGGCGTTCATACGTCCAGATGAGGACAGAGGCGTTGATACGTCCAGATGAGGACAGACGCGTTTAAACGTCCAGATGAGGACAGACGTGTTTATAGGTCCAGATGAGGACAGACGTGTTTATATGTCCAGATGAGGACAGACCCGTTTATATGTCCAGATGAGGACAGACCCGTTCATACGTCCAGATGAGGACAGACCCGTTCATACGTCCAGATGAGGACGGACGTGTTTATACGTCCAGATGAGGACAGACGCGTTTATATGTCCAGATGAGGACAGACGTGTTCATACGTCCAGATGAGGACAGAGGCGTTGATACGTCCAGATGAGGACAGACGCGTTTAAACGTCCAGATGAGGACAGACGTGTTCATACGTCCAGATGAGGACAGAGGCGTTGATACGTCCAGATGAGGACAGACGCGTTTAAACGTCCAGATGAGGACAGACGTGTTTATACGTCCAGATGAGGACAGACGCGTTTATACGTCCAGATGAGGACGGACGTGTTTATATGTCCAGATGAGGACAGACGTGTTTATACGTCCAGATGAGGACAGACGTGTTCATACGTCCAGATGAGGACAGACGCGTTCATACGTCCAGATGAGGACAGACGCGTACATACGTCCAGATGAGGACAGAGGCGTTCATACGTCCAGATGAGGACAGACGCGTTTATGAGTCCAGATGAGGACAGACGCGTTTATGCGTCCAGATGAGGACAGACGCGTTTATATGTCCAGATGAGGACAGACGTGTTTATACGTCCAGATGAGGACAGAGGCGTTGATACGTCCAGATGAGGACAGACGCGTTTATGCGTCCAGATGAGGACAGACGTGTTCATACGTCCAGATGAGGACAGACGTGTTCATACGTCCAGATGAGGACAGACGCGTTCATACGTCCAGATGAGGACAGACGCGTTCATACGTCCAGATGAGGACAGACGCGTTCATGCGTCCAGATGAGGACAGACGCGTTTATGCGTCCAGATGAGGACAGACGTGTTTATATGTCCAGATGAGGACAGACGTGTTTATACGTCCAGATGAGGACAGACGCGTTTATGCGTCCAGATGAGGACAGACGTGTTTATATGTCCAGATGAGGACGGACGTGTTTATACGTCCAGATGAGGACAGACGCGTTTATATGTCCAGATGAGGACAGACGCGTTTATATGTCCAGATGAGGACAGACGTGTTTATACGTCCAGATGAGGACGGACGTGTTTATACGTCCAGATGAGGACAGACGTGTTTATATGTCCAGATGAGGACAGACGCGTTTATATGTCCAGATGAGGACAGACGTGTTTATACGTCCAGATGAGGACGGACGTGTTTATACGTCCAGATGAGGACAGAGGGCCGTTGATACGTCCAGATGAGGACAGACGCGCTTAAACGTCCAGATGAGGACAGACGTGTTTATATGTCCAGATGAGGACAGACGTGTTTATATGTCCAGATGAGGACAGACCCGTTTATATGTCCAGATGAGGACAGACGCGTTCATACGTCCAGATGAGGACAGACGTGTTTATATGTCCAGATGAGGACAGACGCGTTTAAACGTCCAGATGAGGACAGACGTGTTTATATGTCCAGATGAGGACAGAGGCGTTCATACGTCCAGATGAGGACAGAGGCGTTGATACGTCCAGATGAGGACAGAGGCGTTCATACGTCCAGATGAGGACAGAGGCGTTGATACGTCCAGATGAGGACAGACGCGTTTAAACGTCCAGATGAGGACAGACGTGTTTATATGTCCAGATGAGGACAGACCCGTTTATATGTCCAGATGAGGACAGACGCGTTCATACGTCCAGATGAGGACAGACGTGTTTATATGTCCAGATGAGGAAAGACGCGTTTAAACGTCCAGATGAGGACAGACGTGTTTATATGTCCAGATGAGGACAGAGGCGTTCATACGTCCAGATGAGGACAGAGGCGTTGATACGTCCAGATGAGGACAGAGGCGTTGATACGTCCAGATGAGGACAGAGGCGTTGATACGTCCAGATGAGGACAGACGCGTTTAAACGTCCAGATGAGGACAGACGTGTTTATATGTCCAGATGAGGACAGACGTGTTTATATGTCCAGATGAGGACAGACCCGTTTATATGTCCAGATGAGGACAGACCCGTTCATACGTCCAGATGAGGACAGACCCGTTCATACGTCCAGATGAGGACGGACGCGTTTATATGTCCAGATGAGGACAGACGTGTTCATACGTCCAGATGAGGACAGAGGCGTTGATACGTCCAGATGAGGACAGACGCGTTTAAACGTCCAGATGAGGACGGACGTGTTTATACGTCCAGATGAGGACAGACGTGTTTATATGTCCAGATGAGGACAGACCCGTTTATATGTCCAGATGAGGACAGACCCGTTCATACGTCCAGATGAGGACGGACGTGTTTATACGTCCAGATGAGGACAGACGCGTTTATATGTCCAGATGAGGACAGACGTGTTCATACGTCCAGATGAGGACAGAGGCGTTGATACGTCCAGATGAGGACAGACGCGTTTAAACGTCCAGATGAGGACGGACGTGTTTATATGTCCAGATGAGGACAGACCCGTTTATATGTCCAGATGAGGACAGACCCGTTCATACGTCCAGATGAGGACAGACGCGTTCATACGTCCAGATGAGGACAGACGTGTTTATATGTCCAGATGAGGACAGACCCGTTTATATGTCCAGATGAGGACAGACCCGTTCATACGTCCAGATGAGGACAGAGGCGTTGATACGTCCAGATGAGGACAGACGCGTTTAAACGTCCAGATGAGGACAGACGTGTTTATATGTCCAGATGAGGACAGACCCGTTTATATGTCCAGATGAGGACAGACCCGTTCATACGTCCAGATGAGGACGGACGTGTTTATACGTCCAGATGAGGACAGACGCGTTTATATGTCCAGATGAGGACAGACCCGTTTATATGTCCAGATGAGGACAGACCCGTTCATACGTCCAGATGAGGACAGACGCGTTTAAACGTCCAGATGAGGACAGACGCGTTCATACGTCCAGATGAGGACAGACGCGTTTAAACGTCCAGATGAGGACAGACGCGTACATACGTCCAGATGAGGACAGACGCGTTCATACGTCCAGATGAGGACAGACGCGTTTAAACGTCCAGATGAGGACAGACGCGTTCATACGTCCAGATGAGGACAGACGCGTTTAAACGTCCAGATGAGGACAGACGCGTTCATACGTCCAGATGAGGACAGACGCGTTCATACGTCCAGATGAGGACAGACATGTCTGAACATTAACGAGCCAATCATCGTGTTTCCAGCAGCTTTGGGGGCGGGGCTTCTCTCTGATTGACATGTCCCATGTCCCCCGCAGGCTTACGGCTGGGCGTTGGAGGGCATGCGCCGCCTCGCCGGCGTCAGCATGGAGGACTGCAAGCAGCCGGACAAATGCCAGGCTGTGATTGGCTGTCTGGAGGACTACCAGCGCCAGCACCCGCCAATCCCAGACGGGCGTTTCCAGGCCATGAAGGCGGAGGCGGGGCTTCTGCGGGGGGAGCGCGGCCTCCGCCAGTGGAGCTTCGCCTGGTCCAAGTGTGAGGAGACGCAGAAGATGTTGGAGCGCAAGATGGAGGCGGCGCTGCAGACCCGAGACTCCGCCCACCGCCGCCGCTCTGACTCCGCCTCCAGCAGGAGCTCCGCCTCCTCCAGGAGGACTCTGTCAGGACTCTGGGGTCTCCGTGAGACCTCCTCCTGTCCTCCAGAGGAGGACGCTCCCCCCCCCCACCCCCTCCTCCAGCGGCTCCTCCACAGCTCCTCCTCTGAGGAGCCCTTGGACCGCGTGGACATGCCCCCCCCCAGTCCTGGCCTCCCCGCCTCAACTCCTCCCCCAGCTTCATCCCCTCCCCCTCCCCCTCCTCCTGGTCCTCCTGCAGGCGGCAGCAGCTGAGGAAGACCCAGAGCTTCGACTGCCCCCCCACCCCCGAGGTGTGCCGCTACGGCCCGAGCCCCCGCGCCCTCAGCGAGCCGGCGCACCGCGGCAACACGGGGGTGTTCATCCGGGGGCTGGAGGTCAGCAGCACGGAGGCCGTGGACCGCACGCTCTGCCCCCGCACCGCTGCCCCCGGCTGGGGGGGACGAGGCCGGAGCGTCCCCGGGACCCCCGGGACCCCCGGGACCCCGGCCACGGACGGCCGCCCCAGAGGAAGGTGGGTCATCATCACCATCAGTGGAGGCGGGGGGGGGGGGGGGGGGGGGGGGTCTCATCTGACACTATGTGTATGTGTGTGTGTGTGTGTGTGTGTGTGTGTGTGTGTGTGTGTGTGTGTGTGCGTGTGTGTGCACGCGTGTGCGTGTGCGTGTGTGCATGTGCGTGCGCGTGCGTGTGTGTGCATACGTGTGCGTGTGTGTGCGTGTGTGCATGTGCGTGCGTGTGCGTGTGTGCATGTGCGTGCGCGTGCGTGTGTGTGCATACGTGTGCGTGTGTGTGTGTGTGTGCATGTGCGTGCGTGTGCATACGTGTGCGTGTGTGTGTGTGTGTGCATGTGCGTGCGTGTGCATACGTGTGCGTGTGTGTGCATGTGCGTGTGCATACGTGTGCGTGTGTGTGCGTGTGTGTGCGTGTGTGCATGTTCGTGTGCGTGTGCATACGTGTGCGTGTGTGCATACGTGTGCGTGTGTGTGCGTGTGTGCGTTCGCGTGCGTGTGCATACGTGTGCGTGTGTGTGCGTGTGTGCATGTGCGTGCGCGTGTGTGTGCATGTGTGCGTGCGTGTACGTGCGTGCGTGTGTGTGCGTGTGTGTGTGTGTGTGTGTGTGTGCGTGTGTGTGCACGCGTGCGCGTGTGTGCGTGCGTGCGTGTGTGTGCGTGTGTGCATGTGCGTGCGTGTGCGTGTGTGCATGTGCGTGCGCGTGCGTGTGTGTGCATACGTGTGCGTGTGTGTGCATGTGCGTGCGTGTGCGTGTGTGCATGTGCGTGCGCGTGCGTGTGTGTGCATACGTGTGTGTGTGTGTGTGCATGTGCGTGCGTGTGCGTGTGTGCATGTGCGTGCGCGTGCGTGTGTGTGCATACGTGTGCGTGTGTGTGTGTGTGTGCATGTGCGTGCGTGTGCATACGTGTGTGTGTGTGTGTGTGCATGTGCGTGCGTGTGCATACGTGTGCGTGTGTGTGCGTGCGTGTGTGTGCATGTGCGTGTGCATACGTGTGCGTGTGTGTGCGTGTGTGCATGTTCGTGTGCGTGTGCATACGTGTGCGTGTGTGTGCGTGTGTGCATACGTGTGCGTGTGTGTGCGTGCGTGTGTGTGCATGTGCGTGTGCATACGTGTGCGTGTGCATACGTGTGCGTGTGCAGCAGGCTGCGGCACATCGTGGAGGAGATGGTCACCACGGAGCAGGAGTACGTGCGCTCGCTGCGTTACATCATCCACCACTACTTCCCGGAGACGGAGCGGGCCGACGTTCCTCAGGACCTGCGGGGGAAACGCTCGGTGGTGTTCGGGAACCTGGAGAAGCTGCTGGACTTCCACAGCCAGTTCTTCCTCAGGGAGCTGGAGGCCTGCTGGAAGCACCCGCTCAGGGTGTCACACTGCTTCCTGAGACACGTAGGACACGCACACGCTACACGCTACACGCACGCACACGCACGCTACACGCACGCACACGCACGCTACATGCTACATGCTTACACGCACACGCACGCTACATGCTACACGCTTACACGCACGCTACACGCTTACACGCACACGCACGCTACACGCTACACGCTTACACGCACACGCACGCTACATGCTACACGCTTACACGCACACGCACGCTACATGCTACACGCTTACACGCACACGCACGCTACATGCTACACGCTTACACGCACACGCACGCTACATGCTACACGCTTACACGCACACGCACGCTACATGCTACACCCTTACACGCACACGCAGGCTACATGCTACACCCTTACACGCACACGCACGCTACACGCTTACACTTTTATCTGTTTACATGAAATGAAATGCAAAATACTTTATTTGTACCAGAAGGGAAATTCAGCATTGCAAAAAGCTCTCTTTTTTTTTGTGTTTTTAACAACATCACATTTATATGAAATGATCATATAACAGAAATATAACAATAATCAGTCCGTCTTGTTCTTCAGGGTGATGCTGATGCAGGAATGAATTCCTGTATCTCTCCGTCCTACAGTGAACCTGATGCAGCCTCCCACTGAACACACTCTGATGATTCTTCACCGTGTTGTGGAGAGGAGGAAGAATCCTCCATCATCTTCATCAGCTTGTGCAGCATTCTTTTCTGAACGATCAGCTCCAGCAGCTCCAGAGTTATTCCCAGCACAGAACCAGCTTTCTGGATCAGCTTGTTTAGTTTCTTCAAGTCTCTGGTTCTGGTCCTGATCCTGGTTCTGGTCCTGGTCCTGGTCCTGATCCTGGTTCTGGTTCTGGTCCTGGTCCTGATCCTGGTTCTGGTCCTGGTTCTGGTTCTGATGCTGCTTCCCCAGCAGATGCTGCAAAGCTAATTGCACTTTCCACAACAGACTTGTAGAAGATCTGCAACATCTTGGTGGAGACGTTGAATGATCTCAGCTTCCTTCAGAAGTAGAGTCTGCTCTGACCTTTCTTGTAGATGTAGTCAGTGTTGCATTCCATCTGGTTCTGGTCCTGGTCTGTAGTCATCTGGTTCTGGTTCTGGTCTGTAGTCATCTGGTTCTGGTTCTGGTCTGTAGTCATCTGGTTCTGGTCCTGGTCCTGGTCCTGGTTCTGGTCTGTAGTCATCTGGTCCTGGTTCTGGTTCTGGTTCTGGTCTGTAGTCATCTGGTTCTGGTTCTGGTCTGTAGTCATCTGGTTCTGGTCCTGGTCCTGGTCCTGGTTCTGGTCTGTAGTCATCTGGTCCTGGTTCTGGTTCTGGTTCTGGTCTGTAGTCATCTGGTTCAGCTGGTTGTGGTTTTTTAGGGACAGGAACAAGACAGGATGTTTTCCACAGCACAGGAACTCTGTTCTGTCTCAGGCTGGTGTTAAAAGGTTCTGGAGAACCGGACATAGTTGTTCTGAGCAGGTCTGGAGAACCGGACATAGTTGTTCTGAGCGGGTCTGGAGAACCGGACATAGTTGTTCTGAGCGGGTCTGGAGAACCGGACATAGTTGTTCTGAGCGGGTCTGGAGAACCGGACATAGTTGTTCTGAGCAGGTCTGGAGAACTCTGGGACTGACACCATCTGGACCTGCAGCCTTGTTCCGGTTCAGTTTCTCCAGTTGTTTCTGGACCTGGTCACAGGAGACAGTCAGGCTGGAGGTGGAGACAGAGGAGGTCTCAGGATGTCCTGATGTGGAGACAGAGGAGGTCTCAGGATGTCCTGATGTGGGGGGAGAGGAGGTCTCAGGATGTCCTGATGTGGAGACAGAGGAGGTCTCAGGATGTCCTGATGTGGAGACAGAGGAGGTCTCAGGGTGTCCTGATGTGGAGACAGAGGGAGGTCTCAGGATGTCCTGATGTGGAGACAGAGGAGGTCTCAGGATGTCCTGATGTGGAGACAGAGGAGGTCTCAGGATGTCCTGATGTGGAGACAGAGGAGGTCTCAGGATGTCCTGATGTGGAGACAGAGGAGGTCTCAGGATGTCCTAATGTGGAGACAGAGAGGAGGTCTCAGGATGTCCTGATGTGGAGACAGAGGAGGTCTCAGGATGTCCTAATGTGGAGACAGAGGAGGTCTCAGGATGTCCTGATGTGGAAGTCTCAGGATGTCCTGATGTGGAGACAGAGGAGGTCTCAGGATGTCCTAATGTGGAGACAGAGGAGGTCTCAGGATGTCCTGATGTGGAAGTCTCAGGATGTCCTAATGTGGAGACAGAGGAGGGTCTCAGGATGTCCCGATGTGGGGGGAGAGGAGGTCTCAGGATGTCCTGATGTGGAGACAGAGGAGGTCTCAGGATGTCCTGATGTGGGGGGAGGAGGTCTCAGGATGTCCTGATGTGGAGACAGAGGAGGTCTCAGAATGTCCTGATGTGGGGGGAGATGAGGCTGTGTTCAGGTCCATGACTGAGGTGCAGGGTGACAGAGTGGAGGTGGGACAGGAAAGCTGTGGGCTCATGGAGGGTGTGTGGAATGTTGGGTTGTCGGCAGGGGGGAACTGAACCTATTGAAGAACATGTTCAGTTCGTTAGCTCTGTCCAGACCTCCGTCAGTCTGGTCCCCCTTTAACTTGAAGCCAGTGATCTTCTTCATTCCCGACCACACATCCCTCACGTTGTTCTGCTGGAGCTGCTCTCCAACTTCTTCCTGTAGTCCTCCTTCACTTCTTAGTCTGTGTTTTCAGTTGTTTTTGTGTGGTCTTCAGTAACTCCCTGTCTCCATCCCAGTTTAAAAAACCAACAAACGTGCATGTCCGTGTTTTTAATACTAATGGGTGATGAAGCTCTAAATACCAAAAAGAACGTTTCCACCACGTTTCTCTCCGTTGCCTTGAACAGGCTGTGTGCTGCATAAAGCTGCAATTCGGTGTCTGAATTTCCCGCGCTGCCCTGCAGACGTGACGTCATTGATGCTACATCCACAGTTTTGATGCAGGAAGAAGACGTCGCGGTAAATTCAAACTCTGTATGCGATAGTTATGGATTCTTCTGCCGTCAGTAAACGATCCAGATCAACTGAAAGACACTAAAACGTGGATCTACGAAGAAAAAGCGTAGAAACAACATTATAGCTTCAGTTTGTGCTCCGTGACGGCTTGGTGGGGGCTGCAGGTTCCTGAAGCATCGGTCGCAGTCTGGGATCCTTATAAACAGCATCATTTGACGGGAAAGTGATCAGGAACTGATGTTGCCATGACAACCCATGTCTGACAGCTGCTTCAGGTGAAGGAGACAGATAGAAACTCAGGAAAAGCTCTCTGGCAGTTACCATGGTAACAGGCAAAGGCCTGTACATGATGCTTCCATGAATGGACTAAAAACCGACTCCGTGCAGGGAACACGTAACAGGACCAGAACCGTGTACTGCACACGCCAGGGAGAACTTTGCACCGACACATGCCGGTGTGCACCGCATCCTTATGTGACCGGAGACGGTTCCCCGATGGAACGTCTGCAGCTCCGCTGGCAGAAGAAATGTTCCTGAAACATCAATGACAAAGATGCAGCAGCACAAACATGGCGCGGAACATTACATGGAACATGACGCGGAACATGACACGAAGCATCACGCAGAACATTACATGGAACATGACGCAGAACATGACACTAAGATTCATGCAGAACATTACATGGAACATGACGCGGAACATGACACGAAGCATCACGCAGAACATTACATGGAACATGACGCGGAACATGACACTAAGATTCATGCAGAACATTACATGGAACATGACGCAGAACATGACACGAAGCATCACGCAGAACATTACATGGAACATGACGCGGAACATGACACGAAGATTCATGCAGAACATTACATGGAACATGACGCAGAACATGACACGAAGCATCACGCAGAACATTACATGGAACATGACGCAGAACATGACACGAAGCATCACGCAGAACATTACATGGAACATGACGCGGAACATGACACGAAGCATCACGTAGAACATTACATGGAACATGACGCGGAACATGACACGAAGCATCACGCAGAACATTACATGGAACATGACGCAGAACATGACACGAAGCATCACGCAGAACATTACATGGAACATGACGCAGAACATGACACGAAGATTCACGCAGAACATTACATGGAACATGACGCAGAACATGACACGAAGCATCACGCAGAACATTACATGGAACATGACGCGGAACATGACACAAAGCATCACGCAGTAAATTACATGGAACATGACGCAGAACATGACACGAAGATTCACGCAGAACATTATATGGAACATGACACGAAGCATCACGCAGAACATTACATGGAACATGACGCAGAACATGACACGAAGATTCACGCAGAACATTACATGGAACATGACGCGGAACATGACACGAAGCATCACGCAGAACATTACATGGAACATGACGCAGAACATGACACGAAGATTCACGCAGAACATTACATGGAACATGACGCAGAACATGACATGAAGCATCACGCAGAACATTACATGGAACATGACGCAGAACATGACACAAAGCGTCATGCAGTAAATTACATGGAACATGACGCAGAACATGACACGAAGCATCACGCAGAACATTACATGGAACATGACGCGGAACATGACACTAAGATTCACGCAGAACATTACATGGAACATGACGCGGAACATGACACGAAGATTCATGCAGAACATTACATGGAACATGACGCAGAACATGACACGAAGCATCACGCAGAACATTACATGGAACATGACGCGGAACATGACACGAAGATTCACGCAGAACATTACATGGAACATGACGCAGAACATGACACGAAGCATCACGCAGAACATTACATGGAACATGACGCAGAACATGACACAAAGCATCACGCAGTAAATTACATGGAACATGACGCAGAACATGACACGAAGCATCACGCAGAACATTACATGGAACATGACGCAGAACATGACACGAAGCATCACGCAGAACATTACATGGAACATGACGCAGAACATGACACGAAGATTCACGCAGAACATTACATGGAACATGACGCAGAACATGACACGAAGCATCACGCAGAACATTACATGGAACATGACGCGGAACATGACACAAAGCATCACGCAGTAAATTACATGGAACATGACGCAGAACATGACACGAAGATTCACGCAGAACATTATATGGAACATGACACGAAGCATCACGCAGAACATTACATGGAACATGACGCAGAACATGACACGAAGATTCACGCAGAACATTACATGGAACATGACGCGGAACATGACACGAAGCATCACGCAGAACATTACATGGAACATGACGCAGAACATGACACGAAGATTCACGCAGAACATTACATGGAACATGACGCAGAACATGACATGAAGCATCACGCAGAACATTACATGGAACATGACGCAGAACATGACACAAAGCGTCATGCAGTAAATTACATGGAACATGACGCAGAACATGACACGAAGCATCACGCAGAACATTACATGGAACATGACGCGGAACATGACACTAAGATTCACGCAGAACATTACATGGAACATGACGCAGAACATGACACGAAGATTCATGCAGAACATTACATGGAACATGACGCGGAACATGACACGAAGATTCACGCAGAACATTACATGGAACATGACGCAGAACATGACACGAAGCATCACGCAGAACATTACATGGAACATGACGCAGAACATGACACAAAGCATCACGCAGTAAATTACATGGAACATGACGCAGAACATGACACGAAGCATCACGCAGAACATTACATGGAACATGACGCAGAACATGACACGAAGCATCACGCAGAACATTACATGGAACATGACGCGGAACATGACACGAAGATTCACGCAGAACATTACATGGAACATGACGCAGAACATGACACGAAGCATCACGCAGAACATTACATGGAACATGACGCGGAACATGACACGAAGCATCACGCAGAACATTACATGGAACATGACGCAGAACATGACACGAAGATTCACGCAGAACATTATATGGAACATGACGCGGAACATGACACGAAGCATATCGCAGAACATTACATGGAACATGACGCGGAACATGACACGAAGCATCACGCAGAACATTACATGGAACATGACGCGGAACATGACACGAAGCATCACGCAGAACATTACATGGAACATGACGCGGAACATGACACGAAGCATCACGCAGAACATTACATGGAACATGACGCGGAACATGACACGAAGATTCACGCAGAACATTACATGGAACATGACGCAGAACATGACACGAAGCATCACGCAGAACATTACATGGAACATGATGCGGAACATGACACGAAGCATCACGCAGAACATTACATGGAACATGACGCAGAACATGACACTAAGATTCATGCAGAACATTACATGGAACATGACGCGGAACATGACACGAAGCATCACGCGGAACATTACATGGAACATGACGCAGAACATGACACGAAGATTCATGCAGAACATTACATGGAACATGACGCAGAACATGACACGAAGCATCAGGCAGAACATTACATGGAACATGACGCAGAACATGACACGAAGCATCACGCAGAACATTACATGGAACATGACGCAGAACATGACACGAAGCATCACGCAGAACATTACATGGAACATGACGCAGAACATGACACGAAGCATCACGCAGAACATTACATGGAACATGACGCAGAACATGACACTAAGATTCACGCAGAACATTATATGGAACATGACGCGGAACATGACACTAAGATTCACGCAGAACATTACATGGAACATGACGCGGAACATGACACGAAGCATCACGCAGAACATTACATGGAACATGACGCAGAACATGACACTAAGATTCACGCAGAACATTACATGGAACATGACGCAGAACATGACACGAAGCATCACGCAGAACATTACATGGAACATGACGCAGAACATGACACGAAGCATCACGCAGAACATTACATGGAACATGACGCAGAACATGACACGAAGATTCACGCAGAACATTACATGGAACATGACGCAGAACATGACACGAAGCATCACGCAGAACATTACATGGAACATGACGCGGAACATGACACCTAAGATTCACGCAGAACATTATATGGAACATGACGCGGAACATGACACGAAGATTCACGCAGAACATTACATGGAACATGACGCGGAACATGACACGAAGATTCACGCAGAACATTACATGGAACATGACGCAGAACATGACACGAAGATTCACGCAGAAAATGACATGGAACATGACGCGGAACATGACACTAAGATTCACGCAGAACATTACATGGAACATGACACAGAACATGACACGAAGATTCACGCAGAACATTACATGGAACATGACGCGGAACATGACACGAAGCATCACGCAGAACATTACATGGAACATGACGCAGAACATGACACGAAGATTCACGCAGAACATTACATGGAACATGACGCAGAACATGACACGAAGCATCACGCAGAACATTACATGGAACATGACGCGGAACATGACACGAAGCATCACGCAGAACATTACATGGAACATGACGCAGAACATGACACGAAGATTCACGCAGAACATTACATGGAACATGACGCGAAACATGACACTAAGATTCACGCAGAACATTACATGGAACATGACGCGGAACATTACACGAAGCATCACGCAGAACATTACATGGAACATGACGCAGAACATGACACGAAGCATCACGCAGAACATTACATGGAACATGACGCAGAACATGACACGAAGCATCACGCAGAACATTACATGGAACATGGCGCGGAACATGACACTAAGATTCACGCAGAACATTACATGGAACATGACGCGGAACATGACACGAAGCATCACGCAGAACATTACATGGAACATGACGCGGAACATGACACTAAGATTCACGCAGAACATTACATGGAACATGACGCAGAACATTACATGGAACATGACGCAGAACATTACATGGAACATGACGCAGAACATGACACTAAGATTCACGCAGAAAATTACATGGAACATGACGCAGAACATGACACGAAGATTCACGCAGAAAATGACATGGAACATGACGCGGAACATGACACTAAGATTCACGCAGAACATTACATGGAACATGACGCAGAACATTACATGGAACGTTACGCAAAAAATGACATGGAACGTTACGCAGAACATTACATGGAACATGATGCAGAACATTACATGGAACATGACGCGGAACATGACACGAAGCATCACGCAGAACATTACATGGAACATGACGCAGAACATGACACGAAGCATCACGCAGAACATTACATGGAACATGACGCAGAACATGACACGAAGATTCACGCAGAACATTACATGGAACATGACGCAGAACATGACACGAAGCATCACGCAGAACATTACATGGAACATGACGCAGAACATGACACGAAGATTCACGCAGAAAATGACATGGAACATGACGCGGAACATGACACGAAGATTCACGCAGAACATTACATGGAACATGACGCAGAACATGACACTAAGATTCATGCAGAACATTACATGGAACATGACGCGGAACATGACACGAAGCATCACGCAGAACATTACATGGAACATGACGCAGAACATGACACGAAGATTCACGCAGAACATTACATGGAACATGACGCAGAACATGACACTAAGATTCATGCAGAACATTACTTGGAACATGACGCGGAACATGACACGAAGCATCACGCAGAACATTACATGGAACATGACGCAGAACATGACACGAAGCATCACGCAGAACATTACATGGAACATGACGCAGAACATGACACTAAGATTCATGCAGAACATTACATGGAACATGACGCGGAACATGACACGAAGATTCACGCAGAACATTACATGGAACATGACGCGGAACATGACACGAAGATTCACGCAGAACATTACATGGAACATGACGCGGAACATGACACGAAGCATCACGCAGAACATTACATGGAACATGACGCGGAACATGACACGAAGCATCACGCAGAACATTACATGGAATATGACGCGGAACATGACACGAAGCATCACGCAGAACATTACATGGAACATGACGCGGAACATGACACGAAGCATCACGCAGAACATTACATGGAACATGACGCGGAACATGACACGAAGCATCACGCAGAACATTACATGGAACATGACGCGGAACATGACATGAAGCATCACGCAGAACATTACATGGAACATGACGCGGAACATGACACGAAGCATCACGCAGAACATTACATGGAATATGACGCGGAACATGACACGAAGCATCACGCAGAACATTACATGGAACATGACGCAGAACATGACACGAAGCATCACGCAGAACATTACATGGAACATGACGCAGAACATGACACGAAGCATCACGCAGAACATTACATGGAACATGACGCAGAACATGACACGAAGCATCACGCAGAACATTACATGGAACATGACGCGGAACATGACACGAAGCATCACGCAGAACATTACATGGAACATGACGCAGAACATGACACGAAGCATCACGCAGAACATTACATGGAACATGACGCAGAACATGACACGAAGATTCACGCAGAACATTATATGGAACATGACGCGGAACATGACACTAAGATTCACGCAGAACATTATATGGAACATGACGCGGAACATGACACGAAGATTCACGCAGAACATTACATGGAACATGACGCAGAACATGACACGAAGATTCACGCAGAAAATGACATGGAACATGACGCGGAACATGACACTAAGATTCACGCAGAACATTACATGGAACATGACGCAGAACATGACACGAAGATTCACGCAGAACATTACATGGAACATGACGCGGAACATGACACGAAGATTCACGCAGAACATTACATGGAACATGACGCAGAACATGACACGAAGATTCACGCAGAACATTACATGGAACATGACGCGGAACATGACACTAAGATTCACGCAGAACATTACATGGAACATGACGCAGAACATGACACGAAGATTCACGCAGAACATTACATGGAACATGACGCGAAACATGACACTAAGATTCACGCAGAACATTACATGGAACATGACGCGGAACATGACACGAAGCATCACGCAGAACATTACATGGAACATGACGCAGAACATGACACGAAGATTCACGCAGAACATTACATGGAACATGACGCAGAACATGACACGAAGCATCACGCAGAACATTACATGGAACATGACGCGGAACATGACACTAAGATTCACGCAGAACATTACATGGAACATGACGCGGAACATGACACGAAGCATCACGCAGAACATTACATGGAACATGACGCGGAACATGACACTAAGATTCACGCAGAACATTACATGGAACATGACGCGGAACATGACACGAAGCATCACGCAGAACATTACATGGAACATGACGCAGAACATGACACGAAGATTCACGCAGAACATTACATGGAACATGACGCAGAACATGACACGAAGCATCACGCAGAACATTACATGGAACATGACGCGGAACATGACACGAAGCATCACGCAGAACATTACATGGAACATGACGCAGAACATGACACGAAGCATCACGCAGAACATTACATGGAACATGACGCAGAACATGACACGAAGCATCACGCAGAACATTACATGGAACATGGCGCGGAACATGACACTAAGATTCACGCAGAACATTACATGGAACATGACGCGGAACATGACACGAAGCTTCACGCAGAACATTACATGGAACATGACGCGGAACATGACACTAAGATTCACGCAGAACATTACATGGAACATGACGCAGAACATTACATGGAACATGACGCAGAACATGACACTAAGATTCACGCAGAAAATTACATGGAACATGACGCAGAACATGACACGAAGATTCACGCAGAAAATGACATGGAACATGACGCGGAACATGACACTAAGATTCACGCAGAACATTACATGGAACATGACGCAGAACATTACATGGAACGTTATGCAGAAAATGACATGGAACGTTACGCAGAACATTACATGGAACATGATGCAGAACATTACATGGAACATGACGCGGAACATGACACGAAGCATCACGCAGAACATTACATGGAACATGACGCAGAACATGACACGAAGCATCACGCAGAACATTACATGGAACATGACGCGGAACATGACAGGAAGATTCACGCAGAACATTACATGGAACATGACGCAGAACATGACACTAAGATTCATGCAGAACATTACATGGAACATGACGCGGAACATGACACGAAGCATCACGCAGAACATTACATGGAACATGACGCAGAACATGACACGAAGATTCACGCAGAACATTACATGGAACATGACGCAGAACATGACACTAAGATTCATGCAGAACATTACTTGGAACATGACGCGGAACATGACACGAAGCATCACGCAGAACATTACATGGAACATGACGCAGAACATGACACGAAGCATCACGCAGAACATTACATGGAACATGACGCGGAACATGACACGAAGCATCACGCAGAACATTACATGGAACATGACGCGGAACATGACACGAAGCATCACGCAGAACATTACATGGAACATGACGCAGAACATGACACGAAGCATCACGCAGAACATTACATGGAACATGACGCAGAACATGACACGAAGCATCACGCAGAACATTATATGGAACATGACGCAGAACATGACACTAAGATTCATGCAGAACATTACATGGAACATGACGCAGAACATGACACGAAGCATCACGCAGAACATTACATGGAACATGACGCAGAACATGACACGAAGATTCACGCAGAACATTATATGGAACATGACGCGGAACATGACACTAAGATTCACGCAGAACATTATATGGAACATGACGCGGAACATGACACGAAGAATCACGCAGAACATTACATGGAACATGACGCAGAACATGACACGAAGATTCACGCAGAAAATGACATGGAACATGACGCGGAACATGACACTAAGATTCACGCA
Organism: Atherinomorus stipes; assembly: GCA_023101725.1. Classification (NCBI taxonomy): domain Eukaryota; kingdom Metazoa; phylum Chordata; class Actinopteri; order Atheriniformes; family Atherinidae; genus Atherinomorus; species Atherinomorus stipes. Next base: position 1,140 of record JALJCO010008180.1, on the reverse strand, counting down.
GAACATTACATGGAACATGACGCAGAACATGACACGAAGATTCACGCAGAACATTACATGGAACATGACGCGGAACATGACACGAAGATTCACGCAGAACATTACATGGAACATGACGCAGAACATGACACGAAGATTCACGCAGAACATTACATGGAACATGACGCGGAACATGACACTAAGATTCACGCAGAACATTACATGGAACATGACACAGAACATGACACGAAGATTCACGCAGAACATTATATGGAACATGACGCAGAACATGACACGAAGATTCACGCAGAACATTACATGGAACATGACGCGGAACATGACACGAAGCATCACGCAGAACATTACATGGAACATGACGCGAAACATGACACTAAGATTCACGCAGAACATTACATGGAACATGACGCGGAACATGACACGAAGCATCACGCAGAACATTACATGGAACATGACGCAGAACATGACACGAAGATTCACGCAGAACATTACATGGAACATGACGCAGAACATGACACGAAGCATCACGCAGAACATTACATGGAACATGACGCGGAACATGACACTAAGATTCACGCAGAACATTACATGGAACATGACGCGGAACATGACACGAAGCATCACGCAGAACATTACATGGAACATGACGCGGAACATGACACTAAGATTCACGCAGAACATTACATGGAACATGACGCGGAACATGACACGAAGCATCACGCAGAACATTACATGGAACATGACGCAGAACATGACACGAAGCATCACGCAGAACATTACATGGAACATGACGCAGAACATGACACGAAGATTCACGCAGAACATTACATGGAACATGACGCGGAACATGACACGAAGAATCACGCAGAACATTAAATGGAACATGACGCAGAACATGACACGAAGCATCACGCAGAACATTACATGGAACATGACGCAGAACATGACACGAAGATTCACGCAGAACATTATATGGAACATGACGCGGAACATGACACTAAGATTCACGCAGAACATTATATGGAACATGACGCGGAACATGACACGAAGATTCACGCAGAACATTACATGGAACATGACGCAGAACATGACACGAAGATTCACGCAGAACATTACATGGAACATGACGCAGAACATGACACG
>JALJCO010008178.1:0-43852 GCA_023101725.1 Atherinomorus stipes | reverse complement strand
GTCCTGCAGAGGACTCCATACCTGTTCCCGGGTCCCTGACGGGCGTCTGGATGCCCCCCCCACTGGATGGTCATGGATGGAAATAAAGGGAGATACAAGATACGAGGGATGCAAAGGTGCACCCTGCAGTCAGGTGCCAAAAATGTGACGCCCACCTCTGTTTCACACCCCCCAGCAGCCGCTTCATGAGGTTCAACCCACCTGTAAGGCAGGGGGCCCCAAAAAGCCCGGCCCCCCAGAGCTACAATCCTGCACGTCTTAGTGGCGTCCCCTTCTCCAACACACCTGAATCAGATGACCAGCCTCTGCAGAGCTGGATGACACGTGCATGAAGGAACTAACCGCATGATTCAGGTGTTTGGGGGGGGGGGGGGGGGGATGGAGGACCGGACTCAGGCACCCCTGCTGTGAGACATCATCATCATCATCATCCACCGACTCGTCTCTAACCAGTCAGCATAACTTTAGATCGTGTTCCTGCTTCCATCTCCTCAGTGATCGAAGATGCAGCAGAAATACGATCGTTCGTCCATGAGCACGTTCTAGCTCACTGCACCGTTGCCCTGGGCAACGGATGAAACCGACATTTTATTGTAACGAATGCAGAGTCTTCACGCAGCTGAATCAGCTGTTACAATGTGAGCTCAGTATTAGTTCTTACTGCGCGATGTCTTCATCAGGCGAACACGTGAACCCTCACAGCTCCGTACGAAAAAGTTACGTTCGGCTTCTTACGGCCGCAGACTCGCCAACGTCAGTTAACTGTAAATATTAACTAAAGATTAAAAGTTGCATTTTCTTTCATGGCTGTCATCACAGACTTCTGGCCAAACCATCAATACCAAAAAATCAATGAGTTTCAAAATTTTAACCAGTTTCTTCACACAATGTTCCCACTGCCTAAAACTGAAAAGTGGGTTAAAATAAGTAAAACTAGCCTGTAGGTGGCAGGTTATTATTGGGTATAAAGAGCAGACATAAGCATAGATTATAGCAACCACAATTAAAAAAGCTCAATGAGAAGTTGTTTCAAGATAAAATGCAAAAAAATGTGGGAAAAATTCCAGTTTGAACTGGAATGGCAGCGTTACAGAGAGGGAACTAAATTCCCTGCAAAAGACTGAGCTAAATAATTAGCATGTGATCTGACTGATCACAATGCTGGAAAACAAACACCAAAATGACAAATGTGAGACTCTTTCACGCTCAAATAACCTCACATGAAAGAAGAACAAAGATTGTTTCCTTCATTGGATGTTCAGCATTTGTGAGTGTTTGAAGGTCTCTGATTGGCTGAAATAACATTGAAGTCTCTGGTTTCATCACTAAGATAAAAAGCGGGGGGGGGCTCCTTCTGAGTAAATGGTCTGATGTCATGGAAAACAGTTCAAACTACATCATTGAAGTGTAGAGCAAGTGTGTGAGGAGAAAAATGTTCTCCTAAACATTTATTCTGGAATAACATTTGATTCTAGAAAGGTCCTTTTCAATGCAAGTCAATGTGGCACGGATTGGCTCTAAGGAGGAAATGAGGAGGATTTTAGTTAGAGACCTTAGAGAAAGAGTTACACCCCCCATCTTCTAGAAGATCATGAGTCACACCAGAATACACACCTGCACCAAGTTTATGCTGTTTGCATTAGTAGAAGAAAGAAACATAGAAGGTCGTTCACCCCCCCTTCAGAAAGCTGAAGGAGCTGTGAGGGTTAAATCGCTTTATCTGCTTGCTAGCAGACGTTGCTGCGTTTCTGATAAATCCAGTGGACATCATCCACGACGTGCGGTAGGTCTTAAAAATGTGAGTTCTGAGCTGGAAGTGATCGTCCCGTCTGGTTGAGCTGAAAATCGCGACTGACGGAGAAATAACCGTCGTAACATCTTCTGCTCGTTACATCTTCACTACGACACTGAATTATGTTGTTTGCTCAATAACAACTTTAACTCAGGCAAATACTTTCATGCATGTAGTACATTGTTGATAGAACTACACTGCCCTCTGGTGGTCACAACATGTACAACTCCAAGTTGATGCCAATACAAATCTAATGTTTAAATTATTAATAAATGTTCGAATATGTTCAAACTTCGTTATGAAAAAACAAACGAACTTCAAATTGGATGAGTCCAGATTTACTCTGTTCCAGAGTGACGGGCCAATCAGGGTAAGGAGAGAGGCAGATGAAGTGATGCAGCATCATGCTAGTGCTACTGTATGAGCCTGTGGGGGCAGTGTGATGATCTGGGGTTGCTGCAGTTGCTCAGGTCCAGGTTCAGCAACAGTATGAGCTCAGATAATGAGGTCAGCTGATACCTGAATATACTGAATGAGCAGGTTCTTCCATCAATGGATGTTTCTTTCCTGATGGCACGGCCATATTCCAAGATGAGCGTGCCAGAATTTATCGGGCTCAGATTGTGAAAGATGGTTCAGGGATCATCAGACATCATTTTCACACATGGATTGGCCCCCACAGAGTCCAGACCTGAACCCCATTGAGAATCTTTGGGATGTGCTGTGGTCAGACTCTACAATCATCATCAAGATCTTGGTGAAAAATTGATGCAACAGGATGCAAATAAATCTGGTGACATTGCAGAAGCTTCTGGAAACACAGCGAATGCTGCCGCAATCAAAGCTAAAGGCTCCAACGAAGGATTAGAGTCAATGACCTATTTTTGGGGGGGCCAGGCAGTGAAGGTGTGTGTACACACACATACACACACACAATATTGGTATCTGTATGGGCTAAAATTTGTGCATCACCATTTAAAATGTTGCAGCTACTTTTCTCGATAAACACGTTTCTAAAGTTCAGGAATATTTTTATTAAACTAGATGAAACCGTTTATAATTACGTCACCGGGAAATCTGGATTTAAACGGTTTGGTCTCGCTGGAGGACCACCTGTCCTCCCCCTGTCCTCCTCTGGACTCACCTGTCCTCCCCTGGACTCACCTGTCCTCCCCTGGACTCACCTGTCCTCCCCTGGACTCACCTGTCCTCCCCTGGACCTACCTGTCCTCTGAACAGGAGGTGGATTCTGGATGTGACCTGATCAGAACCCTCCGGGTCCGGGTCTGGGTCTGGGTCCGGGTCGGCCCGGTTCTACGGGGGTGCATAAGCATGCACTGCACCCTGAGTTTGTGTGTCTGCATGCTCAGTTGGAGAGAGGGACCAATGCGCGCGCCCGTCAGTGCACGTCACCCACCTGCGTCCACGCGCAGTTACCTGCATCAGCAAGACGCTGTTTTAGTGTTTCTATGAAAAACACACTAAAAAACTCCTGAAAAAAGGTTTGAAACCCAACACCTGCTGTCTGCGCGCGCGCTGCAGAACGCGCGAGAGCAGCGTGACAGAGACAGAAAGCGACTTTTAGAATAAAAAACTAAACGCCCACCATCCCTGCATCTGTGCACGAGGCTGGGTGGAAGCCTGAGATGGAGGACTACTGGGCCGATCCGGGCCGATCTGGGCCAGTTTCCTGGCTTTGGCAAAGTGATAAGGAACAGATCTGAGATGACGTCATCCTCTTTCCTCCACTTTGCAAATGAATATCATGATGAGGGGGGGTCAGCCAGTTATGACAAATTATGTCTATGATAACAAAAAAGAAAATAAACATAATTTTACTGTGATGGGACAAAAGTATCAGTCCACAGGAGACGGAAGGCATGTAAGCCAGGGGGGGGGGGCTTCTGAAGGCCGATACCAGCACAAAGCATTTCAGACACTTTACATGTTCTTGTTTGACGTATCATTCCACTTTAAATGCACGTGCACCCCCTCTGATCTGAGACGCCCCCCTAGTCACCATTTTCTAGAACCGGCCTTGGGGGGGTGACGCAAACGTCAGGTAAACCTCTCCAGGTGTGGCGGGAGCTTCTTACCTGCCTGAAGTCCTCGCGGACAGACGGACAGGAGACAGAGAAGACACAGCAGCATGTCCGCGCGCGGGCTCGGTCCTGAGCAGGTCTGCCTCACCTTCATCAGCCACGCGGCGCTCACACCTGCCGGATCACGCGCACCTGGAGGAGCTGATCACGGACCGGGCTGGGTTTGAAGGGGCGGGGCGTGACGTCACGGAGGAGCGTGCTTCACCGCCTGCTTAAAGCTCGCGTGCGCTAAACTCATTTCCCGCCGAAACGACGCCGTTCATGAACGTTTTGGTTCATTCATGATGAAATCTCGCGAGTTTGACAATAATCCCGCGAGATTTTGATTGTAAGGCTTTTTTAACTCAAAGGCAGAAAATAAGTGGACATAAACAAAAATGAAATAAACTATTTACATGTAAAATCTTTATTAATCTTTAGAAACAAAACAAACAAGAAAAAGTGGAAATTTAGAGTTTTGTTTTCTCAGAAACCAGATTTAGTTTTTACATTTTCTGCTTTAAATTCTTTTTATTTAGAAATAAAAAGAATTTAAAGCAGAAAAAGTAAAAATGCATATTTTTCTCTGTTGTTTGTTTCTGTGACGACTCCGTGAAAATCTCTGTTCTTCATACGGTCGTGGAGCCTCGTGGACCTTCGTGGACCTTCGTGGAGCCTCGTGGAGCCCCGTGGACCCTCGTGGAGCCCCGTGGACCCTCGTGGACCCTCGTGGAGCCTCGTGGAGCCCCGTGGACCCTCGTGGACCCTCGTGGAGCCTCGTGGAGCCCCGTGGACCCTCGTGGACCCTCGTGGAGCCTCGTGGAGCCCCGTGGACCCTCGTGGAGCCTCGTGGAGCCTCGTGGAGCCTCGTGGACCCTCGTGGACCCTCGTGGACCCTCGTGGAGCCCCGTGGAGCCCCGTGGAGCCTCGTGGAGCCTCGTGGAGCCTCGTGGAGCCCCGTGGACCCTCGTGGACCCTCGTGGAGCCTCGTGGAGCCCCGTGGACCCTCGTGGACCCTCGTGGAGCCCCGTGGACCCTCGTGGAGCCTCGTGGAGCCCCGTGGACCCTCGTGGAGCCTCGTGGAGCCCCGTGGAGCCTCGTGGAGCCTCGTGGACCCTCGTGGAGCCCCGTGGAGCCTCGTGGAGCCCCGTGGACCCTCGTGGAGCCTCGTGGACCCTCGTGGAGCCTCGTGGACACTCGTGGACCCTCGTGGAGCCTCGTGGACCCTCATGGACCCTTGTGGACCCTCGTGGAGCCTGGGGCTCCCTCTCTGGTGGTCCATACCAGTTCACCACACTACGGAAGCTGCAGCAGACCAAACCAGAAACTCTTCACCAGGAAATAAGATGAAAACTCAGAATTTGCAGTTTTAAGCTCGGACTTTTTCTGGGATCGATCCTGAGTCCTCGTTTCGTCTCTAACGTACTTTTATGTCTCGTACAATGAAAGTTCTGGGCAGAAACGTCTCGTCTCCACCTGGTTTTGGAAGTTGGATCTTTTCCCGCAGATGTGTGCTGCAGTGTGACGGGGCATAACATAAAGTTCCTCAGGGATCAATGCTCGATCCCCATCTGTTTATACGTCTGACGCTCCGTGCTGCCTGTGACACATACAGGCTTAAAACGACACGACTGGAGCTTCAGGTACCTGCAGCCCCCACCAAGCCACCACGGAGCACAAACTGAAGCTATAATGTTGTTTATATGCTTTTTCTTCGTAGTTCCACGTTTTAGTGTCTTTCAGTTGATCTGGATCGTTTGCTGACGGCAGAAGAATCCATAATTATCGCTTACAGTGTTTGAATTTACCGCGACGTCTTCTTCCTGCATCAGAACTGTGGATGTAGCGTCAATGACGTCACGTCTGCAGCGTCAATGACGTCACGTCTGCAGCGTTAATGACGTCACGTCTGCAGCATCAATGACGTCACGTCTGCAGCATCAATGACGTCACGTCTGTAGCATCAATGACGTCACGTCTGCAGCATCAATGACGTCACGTCTGCAGCATCAATGACGTCACGTCTGCAGCATCAATGACGTCACGTCTGCAGCATCAATGACGTCACGTCTGCAGCATCAATGACGTCACGTCTGCAGCATCAATGACGTCACGTCTGCAGCGTCAATGACGTCACGTCTGCAGCGTTAATGACGTCACGTCTGCAGCGTTAATGACGTCACGTCTGCAGCATCAATGACGTCACGCCTGCAGCATCAATGACGCCACGTCTGCAGCATCAATGACGTCACGTCTGCAGCATCAATGACGCCACGCCTGCAGCATCAATGACGTCACGTCTGCAGCATCAATGACGCCACGTCTGCAGCATCAATGACGTCACGTCTGCAGCATCAATGACGTCACGCCTGCAGCATCAATGACGTCACGTCTGCAGCATCAATGACGTCACGTCTGCAGCATCAATGACGTCACGTCTGCAGCATCAATGACGTCACGTCTGCAGCATCAATGACGTCACGTCTGCAGCGTCAATGACGTCACGTCTGCAGCGTTAATGACGTCACGTCTGCAGCGTTAATGACGTCACGTCTGCAGCGTTAATGATGTCACGTCTGCAGCGTTAATGACGTCACGTCTGCAGCGTCAATGACGTCACGTCCGCAGGGCAGCGCGGGAAATTCAGACACGAGTTGCAGCTTTATGCAGCACACAGCCTGTTCAAGGCAACGGAGAGAAACGTGGTGGAAACGTTATTTTTGGTATTTAGCGCTTCATCACCCATTAGCATGAAAAACACGGACATGCATGTTTGTAATTTGTTTTAAAGCAGCTGTGTCATGAAAAATGGACTTTCAGAGCTTTTCAGCATGTTACTGTTATTTCCTCATAAAAACTTCATTTAAGTGGTTTTTTTCTTCATCTGTGCATATGTGAGTATATATATGAATATTCAGCTGTAGCTTCCTAACATAACTAACAGCGGTATACGCAACGAGCTGCACCAATCAGGAAGCACAAACATGTGCAGCATCGTAGCCAGACGCCCTCTTTGTGGAACAGAAACTCTTAGAGAATCCTAACCTATACACACTCTCTGAGGAAGAAACTAACAGCTGCAGGAAGATTTCCTCAGAGACAAACAGCCATCAGCTAACAGACGTTTCATCCACATTCAGGAGGAAAGAGGTTTTTAGCTCTAGAGGACGGCATGCTGGGAAAAATGCAGTTATGTTCAGCGTGGGAGTTTATTTGTTGTTCTGGACAAACCGACTTGCAGAAGTGGTTGGATTATAACTTCAGGAGCAGAAAAAACCTCATCTTTGTGTGTGAACTTCACTCCTGACAACTTCATGAATGTCGGGCAGTAAAGTGTTTTTTTCTCTCGGGGATTACTTCTGAAACCTGACGCAGTTCCTGCTATAAAAACGCCTCATGGACAGAAAACAATGCTAACTGTTAGCCTATGATTTGTTTGCTAACTTACTTCCTTATCAGGGTCTCTGTGGTACTTCTGTGGTACTGCTGTGGTACTTCTGTGGTACTGCGTGTACTTTAACTCCATATCAGATCTGGGGGGGAGCGTACAGCTCCATAACAGGCTGCTACGTTTCATCCCGTCGATCGGAGTCCGATTATCCATCAATGTTAGCAGATAACATCCATGTGAGCTGCAGGTGTTAAGAACAATTCTGTTACCGTCAGAATCAGTGTCTCTTCCGGGGCGACGTCATGAAATGGACGTAAAACATGTTGTAATTGGTGGAGAGCTCCGTGGATCAGGACAGTCAGACATCTTAGTTCCATGTTGGAAATTAGACGATAAAAAACTAATATTTACACCAGATTAGTTTCTATGGTAACGATGGAACATGTTTAGCTTATAAATGCCTGTTTTTGACTTTTGGAATGTTAAAAAGCTGATGCAGCTGCTTTAAGTTTCCTACAGATGCAGATTTTATCCTGAAGAGGATGAAGCAGCAGGTGGGACTTAGCGGGTATCAGTAGGAGCTTCTGCTCGTCTCCTGCTGCAGCTTCTGTTTGCTGGAGCTGCTGAGACTCTAACATGGAACTGCAGTCATGTCCTCTGGAATATTCTGTTCCACCATCGCTGCTTCATCACATTCAAGGCCGGATTATCCAATGGGCATTCTGGGCACAGGCCCAGGGGCCCACGCCCACGTGGGGCCCACTGTGAGGAAAAGAACAGAATCAGATCTGAGGCTCCGCTTGGCAGGAATACATGTAAATGCATCAGTACTCCAGCCAGTAGGGGGCCCCAGAGGGCTAACCGACTATGAATACTACAGAGCAGCAGCTCTCTCAGTGGAGAGTTTGTAACTAGACTGGTGGACTGGAGCAGAACTCGTGAAAGCGGCCCCACCGCCACCTTTCGGTCTGGCTTCCAGTAGCAGCGCCTTTTTAACTGGATATGCTGCTGGCGAAATAACATAAGGTACGTTAGCTAACGTTCTTACAATCACCGTAACTCTTCGAGCTCTTGCGCAATTGACGGAATTTCAGCAGATTCTGAAAGCCGAGAAGCGCAGCTTTGCGCGGATATGCAGCACATTACGGTAAAGACACCGGTGTGTGCGCTGTGTTCACTTGTGCAGCGGTGAGAAAAACGATCAGAGTGGTAAATAATAGCGTCTTTCTGGAAGTTTGTTGTGTCGTTTGCTCATATTATATCATAAACTGAAGGAAAAAAGATGAGACAATCTAGACAAATACATAATTTTGTCACCCTGTGACAGAAAATAAAGTTTATCTTATGTTATGAGGAAGAAGAGAGCTCCTGCTGGATTTGTGGATGAGGATGAGGATGAGCACCAGTTGTACACTAGATGTTTATTCTTACATTATGTAACACCATTTATTTTCAATAGCTGGGGCAATTTTTCTTATTGGCTTTGACTAAAACTGCTGTATAATTTTCTATTTATGACTTTACTGTCTATGTATCACTTTTATTTTTTTATTAAAAGTAATCTTGAGAGATTTAGTAGTTTCAAGTTTTCCTTGAAAAAGGGGCAGAAGAATTCGCACAAAAAATATTTGTGGGAGATTTATTAGATTAATTATTGAGCTTTATTCATTTAAAAAAGAGAAAATGGACCAGGTGGACTGTAACTATTAAACTGGTGAGAGCAGGTTTATCTAATGAGGACAAGTTTTCAGCATGCTGATGAGAAAAGACAATAAAAACCAGGAAAAACTAAACAGACAGGTTGATGGTGCACATACAGAAGCTCATTCAGCTCTGAGCTGCTCAGTCCGTCCTCCTGTTGAGTTCGTGGCTGTCATGATGTTGAAGATAAAACAGAGAACTTTGACTGTATCAAGTGAAAGCTTATCCATCAAGCTAGGAATGCTGAGTTATAGAATTTATAGAAAATAAATGACTCCAGTTCTTCCTGAAGTCAACAAACATCTCTTATGTTGTGTTTATGTTGAAGATGAGCTGATTGGTTCTGCACCATCTCACCAAGTGACTGAGCAGAAATGGTTAGAGTACAGTGCCTTGTGGTGCTCCAGTGCTGCTGACCTCCATCGCAGACACACTGTGGTCTGTTTGGTAGCTGGTCAGAGATCCAGGTGGAGGAGGAATCCACCAGGAACTGATGGAGCTTCTCACATACTGTAACAAAGCAGCTGAATCGTATTAAAAACACTTTAGAAATCAAAGAACATGACCCTCAAAGTGCTGCCTGATTGGCCCAGATGAGAGTGAGATCTCTGAAGCAGGAAGATGATGGTGCTTTCAATCTCAAGAACATTATGATATGCAAACTGGAACGGATCCTGAGAGATGTTGATTACTTATTGAGGTGAGCCAATGACAGTTGGCTCACCTGCAGGACTTTCATGATGTGAGGACAGCTGGTCTGTAGTCATCTGGCTCTCATAGTTTATAAAGACATAAGAGGAGGAAAGAGAAAGAAAGACATAGGAGGAAGACAAAAAAGACGCAAAGAAACACCAGATATTTACATGCGCTATAGTTTGATCGCAGTGTAGTGTTTTCATGTTGTTGTTGCCAGCTGAGAAATGTTGTTTACAATAATGCGGTGTGAAATCTGAATGATGGACATTATATATGATGTCCTTTTGGTTGTGATTGGAGGGGCCCTTCAAGACTTTGTGCCCAGGGGCCCCTGCTTCCTTAATCCGGGCTTGATCACATTGGTCATACGGCTGCTGCACTGACAGACAGCTGCTGTACGGACAGACGGCTGCTGTACGGACAGACGGCTGCTGTACGGACAGACGGCTGCTGCACGGACAGACGGCTGCTGCACGGACAGACGGCTGCTGCACGGACAGACGGCTGCTGTACGGACAGACGGCTGCTGCACGGACAGACGGCTGCTGCACGGACAGACGGCTGCTGTACGGACAGACAGCTGCTGCACTGACAGACAGCTGCTGCACTGACAGACAGCTGCTGCACTGACAGACAGCTGCTGCACTGACAGACAGCTGCTGTACGGACAGACAGCTGCTGCACTGACAGACAGCTGCTGCACTGACAGACAGCTGCTGTACGGACAGACAGCTGCTGCACTGACAGACAGCTGCTGCACTGACAGACAGCTGCTGTACGGACAGACAGCTGCTGCACTGACAGACAGCTGCTGCACTGACAGACAGCTGCTATACGGACAGACAGCTGCTGTACGGACAGACAGCTGCTGCACGGACAGACAGCTGCTGTACGGACAGACAGCTGCTGCACTGACAGACAGCTGCTATACGGACAGACAGCTGCTGCACTGACAGACAGCTGCTGTACGGACAGACAGCTGCTGCACTGACAGACAGCTGCTGCACGGACAGACAGCTGCTGCACAGTCATACGGCTGCTGTACGGACAGACAGCTGCTGTACGGACAGACAGCTGCTGCACTGACAGACAGCTGCTGCACGGACAGACAGCTGCTGTACGGACAGACAGCTGCTGCACTGACAGACAGCTGCTGCACGGACAGACAGCTGCTGTACGGACAGACAGCTGCTGCATGGTCATATTTCGTGAATTCTCTTGAGATTTCGTAACAGAACGATGAAATATCGTGAGATTTTGTTCGTAAAATAGATTGATACCACGTTTTTAAATGTCAATATGATATCAGCAAATGAAAATGTGATATTTCAGTGTATCGATATTTTTTCCCACCGTCTTTAGAAGTTTAAAGTCTGTAAAAAATAAGTTTTTGAAGGAGACGTTTTTGGGGGTTTTTAGACTTTAGAAACAGCGGAATGATCAGTTAAATATCGGTTAAATATCGGTGGGGTGGTTTGATACTCAGATTTAAGGCAGATTTTTTTCTGATTAAAGAAAAAAAAATCTTTTTTTAAACTTATTTTCAGAGTGGCCAAGATTATTATTTTTTTGCTTGTAATAAGAAAAAATTCTGCCAATGAAACGAGTAAAATTTTCTTGAATTATATAATTTATAATTCAGTAATTGTTGTAATTTTATTTAATGTAAAATAATTAAATGAATGTATTTTCATTCAAAAAAATTAAAATTCTTTAATTATATTTTTTATTTTATAGATTGAATTAATTTTATGAGATTTCTTGAAATAAGTTCCTATATGTCACTGAAATGTTTCTCTAAGTAATTTTGTCTTATTTTGTGTAATGAGATATTTTGAGTAGAAATGAGGAAAATATACTTGCTAAGATTTGGGTTTTTGCAGCGTGTTCATGCATTTGTTGAAGTTTTAACTTTATAAGTAAACATGTACAATTGGGTTTAATTTTTTTCCCCTATAATTTCATGTTTAATTTCTTTTAAAAAAGTTTTATTTGAAACTTTTCAGTGTAAAACTTTTTTAAAAAAAATAAACTGTTACCTTAAATTTCATTTACAATTTTTATCTTTAACCCTAGAGAACCCAAGAACCCTTTTTTTCTTTGGAAAATTATGAATTATGCATTAAATGATTTCTATAAGTTCATTGAACACCAAAATATCCACTTTTTCAATTTTAACCCTTTATTCCCTAATTTAGGATTTGTGCCAAATTTGACCCTTTGGGTTTTAGGCGTACCATTTCAAAGAATCACAATAACAAACACTGTCAATGTAGACTATTTTATATTCAGGAAAATAATCAGTTAACTACACAGCTACATTTAAAAATGTTTTTATTGCTTGCCTTCCTTTGATGTACTGCCTTTTGCCACCAAATTTCCCTTTGCACTATCATCTTATTGATGGACTATTTTTGGCAAGGAGCTATAATCAGGCACTGTCTCCTAAATTAATCCAAAAATGGTCTCAGTTTCCAAAGTCTACCTTTTTTTCTTCTTCACTGGCTATTTTGTTGTCTAAAAAGTGCATGACAGAGAGCAGGTTGAATTGGTTGTGACTATGTCTGCCATAGGCCCAAAACGAACTTCACTTTCCCAGTACTGACGTACTCCAGATATTTTAACTAATCCCATCCTGAGATACATTCCTAGAACTTGTTCTCTTTTACCAAAGTGTCTACAATTTTCCATGCTTTTGAACACTGTATTGATTGTTACACTCTGCTCAACAACATTTTCCAACACAGCACAGGAAACATATCAACAGGAAAACATATCAAGTGTTGAAAGTAAACCAGTGGCGAGTCTGTTGTGGCATCCTAGTACAACTCAACCTGTCCACCTGTAAAGTGCACATCAGACAACTCAAGGCTATCTTTCTCCACCTGTAAGTTTTTGGGGCATGATTTGGCTCCATTCTCAGCAAACGCCACATCTTCATCACCAGACGAGTCATTGGATGAGTCACTGGCTTGGTCGAAAGATTCACCAACATCACTTTCATATTGTTGAAACAATTAATCAGAATTGCTATTGCTGTTCAATTTAGGGCCAAAGTCACCATCATCAACTTGAAGTTGCTCTAATACTTCTGGAACAGTGACCTTTCTCCGATGCCTTCACTGTTCTGAAAAGGCAGTGGCCATACTCCTCTCTTGGCCATAGATATAAGATTTTACTTTATTAGTCTCTGGCCCTGTACTACCAAGGTAACACTGTAAAATATATCATACAAATTAATTTATTTCAAGGCTTCAGCAAAATACTGGATCGTCACCATTGTCCATGTACAAAGTCGCTCAAAAACCAAAGGGTCATTTTTGACCCAACATTTTTTAACCCATACACCCAGAGGGTCATTTTTGGCACATCGTTTTTTAAGCTTGTTCAGAGTCGCGAATTAATCCAAAAAGAACATAAAACATACTTCTAGGTATTCTTCAAGCTTAAAATAAACAGATTAACAAAAAAACAAAAATTTCATTAACCTCTGGTTTGCTGAAAAGACAATTGTGTTTGGGTAGGTTTCCAGCTCAACAAAACAGCATGTAGTCAGCCTTCTTGTCACTACCACAATGGCTCATGTCATGTCAATATTCATCCACTAGGTGTCTCTAGGAAGGGGTCAGAAGTGGAACTCTGGGATTTTGGAGTCAAATTTGAAATTTTTTTTTCTGTTTGTTCATTTTGGGCAGCGGCAATTAACAGCGGCCAAATTTGACCCCGTGGGTTCTCCAGGGTTAAAGGTTCAGTTTTGGAACTAATTCATGTTTTTAAAATGTTTTCACATTAAAGTTTCCTGGACTTATAACTTGAATTAAATTTCCAGAACTGGAACACAAAGTCACATTTAACTGAAGATTTCTATTCTCAGATTTATATGAAATTCAAAGTGAAAATATTTTCCAGGTTGAACTTTTTCCTGGAAAACATTAAATGTGATAACAGGTAGTAAATCATGAAAATCTGACGCAAACATCATGAAAATCTATCTTTTTATTCTCAACAACAACTTTCAGGGTTTTCCACGTTCTCGTTTCCACGTTTCTGTCTGGACTAATGAGGCGTTCAGGTTCACCTGTCACATGTAAATCTCACCGTCATGAAGCGGAACTCGTCAGTCCACCTTAAAACCAGGTGGACCACAGAAAACTGATCCGGTCTTCGTCTCCGAGGCTGTTCAGGAATTCATGAAGTCCAGCAGGTTTGATTCCCACGTGCACCAGCACGGGCATGTGTGAGGGCGCGCACGTGTGCGCGTGCACGTGCAGGGACAAAGAGCTCTCTGAAGGTTTCTAACAGAAACTAATCAGTTCTGGAGGAGGAGGAGGAGGAGGAGGAGATCTGTGAGGAAGAGGAGGAGGAGGAGATCAGTGAGGAAGAGGAGGAGGAGAAGGAGGAGGAGGAGGAGGAGATCTGTGAGGAAGAGGAGGAGGAGGAGGAGCAGATCTGTAAGAAAGAGGAGGAGGAGAGGGAGGAGCAGATCTGTAAGGAAGAGGAGGAGGAGGAGGAGGAGATCTGTGAGGAAGAGGAAGAGGAGGAGGAGGAGGAGATCTGTGAGGAAGAGGAGGAGGAGATCTGTAAGGAAGAGGAGGAGGAGGAGCAGATCTGTGAGGAAGAGGAGGAGGAGGAGCAGATCTGTGAGGAAGAGGAGGAGGAGCAGATCTGGGTTGCTTTCCAGGAAAATGTGCAGAGCTGCTCAATGAATAAAAACATGAGGAGCTTTAAGGTTGTTGGTGCCTGTCGAGTTCTGAAGGAGTCCTACCGGGCCTTCCTGGTCTGTGGGACTGAAAGAGTCCTACCGGGCCTTCCTGGTCTGTGGGACTGAAGGAGTCCTACCGGGCCTTCCTGGTCTGTGGGACTGAAAGAGTCCTACCGGGCCTTCCTGGTCTGTGGGACTGAAGGAGTCCTACCGGGCCTTCCTGGTCTGTGGGACTGAAAGAGTCCTACCGGGCCTTCCTGGTCTGTGGGACTGAAGGAGTCCTACCGGGCCTTCCTGGTCTGTGGGGCTGAAGGAGTCCTACCGGGCCTTCCTGGTCTGTGGGACTGAAAGAGTCCTACCGGGCCTTCCTGGTCTGTGGGACTGAAGGAGTCCTACCGGACCTTCCTGGTCTGTGGGACTGAAAGAGTCCTACCGGGCCTTCCTGGTCTGTGGGACTGAAAGAGTCCTACCGGGCCTTCCTGGTCTGTGGGACTGAAAGAGTCCTACCGGGCCTTCCTGGTCTGTGGGACTGAAAGAGTCCTACCGGGCCTTCCTGGTCTGTGGGACTGAAAGAGTCCTACCGGGCCTTCCTGGTCTGTGGGACTGAAAGAGTCCTACCGGGCCTTCCTGGTCTGTGGGGCTGAAGGAGTCCTACCGGGCCTTCCTGGTCTGTGGGGCTGAAGGAGTCCTACCGGGCCTTCCTGGTCTGTGGGACTGAAGGAGTCCTACCGGACCTTCCTGGTCTGTGGGACTGAAAGAGTCCTACCGGGCCTTCCTGGTCTGTGGGACTGAAGGAGTCCTACCGGGCCTTCCTGGTCTGTGGGACTGAAAGAGTCCTACCGGGCCTTCCTGGTCTGTGGGACTGAAAGAGTCCTACCGGGCCTTCCTGGTCTGTGGGACTGAAAGAGTCCTACCGGGCCTTCCTGGTCTGTGGGGCTGAAGGAGTCCTACCGGGCCTTCCTGGTCTGTGGGACTGAAAGAGTCCTACCGGGCCTTCCTGGTCTGTGGGACTGAAAGAGTCCTACCGGGCCTTCCTGGTCTGTGGGACTGAAGGAGTCCTACCGGACCTTCCTGGTCTGTGGGACTGAAAGAGTCCTACCGGGCCTTCCTGGTCTGTGGGACTGAAAGAGTCCTACCGGGCCTTCCTGGTCTGTGGGACTGAAAGAGTCCTACCGGGCCTTCCTGGTCTGTGGGACTGAAAGAGTCCTACCGGGCCTTCCTGGTCTGTGGGACTGAAAGAGTCCTACCGGGCCTTCCTGGTCTGTGGGGCTGAAGGAGTCCTACCGGGCCTTCCTGGTCTGTGGGGCTGAAGGAGTCCTACCGGGCCTTCCTGGTCTGTGGGACTGAAGGAGTCCTACCGGACCTTCCTGGTCTGTGGGACTGAAAGAGTCCTACCGGGCCTTCCTGGTCTGTGGGACTGAAGGAGTCCTACCGGACCTTCCTGGCCTGTGGGACTGAAGGTGTCCTACCGGACCTTCCTGGTCTGTGGGACTGAAGGAGTCCTACCGGACCTTCCTGGTCTGTGGGACTGAAGGAGTCTTACCGGGCCTTCCTGGTCTGTGGGACTGAAGGAGTCCTACCGGACCTTCCTGGCCTGTGGGACTGAAGGAGTCCTACCGGGCCTTCCTGGCCCGTGGGACTGAAGGTGTCCTACCGGGCCTTCCTGGCCTGTGGGACTGAAGGAGTCCTACCGGGCCTTCCTGGTCTGTGGGACTGAAGGAGTCCTACCGGGCCTTCCTGGCCCGTGGGACTGAAGGTGTCCTACCGGGCGTTCCTGGCCTGTGGGACTGAAGGAGTCCTACCGGACCTTCCTGGTCTGTGGGACTGAAGGAGTCCTACCGGACCTTCCTGGCCTGTGGGACTGAAGGAGTCCTACCGGGCCTTCCTGGCCCGTGGGACTGAAGGTGTCCTACCGGGCGTTCCTGGCCTGTGGGACTGAAGGAGTCCTACCGGACCTTCCTGGTCTGTGGGACTGAAGGAGTCCTACCGGACCTTCCTGGTCTGTGGGACTGAAGGAGTCCTACTGGACCTTCCTGGTCTGTAAGACTGAAGGAGTCCTACCGGGCCTTCCTGGTCTGTGGGACTGAAGGAGTCCTACCGGACCTTTCTGGTCTGTGGGACTGAAGGTGTCCTACCGGGCGTTCCTGGCCTGTGGGACTGAAGGAGTCCTACCGGACCTTCCTGGTCTGTGGGACTGAAGGAGTCCTACCGGACCTTCCTGGTCTGTGGGACTGAAGGAGTCCTACCGGACCTTCCTGGCCTGTGAGACTGAAGGAGTCCTACTGGACCTTCCTGGTCTGTAAGACTGAAGGAGTCCTACCGGGCCTTCCTGGTCTGTGGGACTGAAGGAGTCCTACCGGACCTTTCTGGTCTGTGGGACTGAAGGAGTCCTACCGGACCTTCCTGGTCTGTGGGACTGAAGGAGTCCTACCGGGCCTTCCTGGTCTGTGGGACTGAAGGAGTCCTACTGGGCATATCTGGACTGGCAGACTGGGGTGGTGGTCCCCTTCTTCAAAAAGGGGGATGGGAGGGTGTGTTCCAACTTCAGGGGGGGGCACACTTCTCAGCCTCCCTGGTAAAGTCTATTCAGGGGTGCTGGAGAGGAGGGTCCGTCGGATAGTGGAACCTCGGATTGAGGAGGAGCAGTGTGGTTCTGGTTCTGGTCGTGGAACAGTGGACCAGCTCTACACTCTCTTCAGGATCCTGGAGGGGGCATGGGAGTTCTCCTACCAGTCTACATGTGCTTTGTGGACTTGGAGAAGGCGTTCGATCATGTCCCCCGGGGATTCCTGTGGGGGGGCCGTGATCTCCGGCTCTCGCTGGGGCGATTTGCAGCCGAGTGTGACGCGGCCAGGATGAGAATCAGCACCTCCAAATCGGAGACCATGGTCCTCGCCCGGAAAAGGGGGGAGTGTCCTCTCCGGGTCGGGGGGAGGTCCTGGTCCAGGTGGAGGAGTTCAGGTATCTCTGGTCTTGTTCAGGAGTGAGGGAAGGATGGACGGGAGATGGACAGACGGATCGGTGCGGCGTCTGCAGTGATGAAGACTCTGCATCGGTCCGTCGTGATGAAGAAGGAGCTGAAGAAGGAGAAGCTCTGGATTTACCGTCCATCTACGTCCCCCCCTCACCTACGGCCATGAGCTGTGGGTCATGACCCAAAGAACCAGATCGCAGGTACAAGCGGCCGAAATGAGTTTCCTCCACAGGGTGGCCGGGCTCTCCCTTAGAGATGGGGGAGGACCTCGGTCATCTAGGAGGGGCTCAAAGTAGAGCCGCTGCTCCTCCGTATAGAGAGGAGCCAGATGAGGAGGCTCGGGCATCTGGTCGGGATGCCTCCTGGACGCTTCCCTGGTGATCCAGGCACGTCCCACCGGGACCAGACCCCGGGGGGGACCCAGGACACGCTGGAGAGACTGTGTCTCATCCCGGACCAGACCCCGGGGGAGACCCAGGACACGCTGGAGGGACTATGTCCCACCGGGACCAGACCCCGGTGGAGACCCAGGACACGCTGGAGAGACTGCGTTTCATCCCGGACCAGACCCCGGGGGAGACCCAGGACACGCTGGAGAGACTGCGTCTCATCCCGGACGAGACCCCAAGGAGACCCAGGACACGCTGGAGGGACTGCGTCTCATCCCGGACGAGACCCCAAGGAGACCCAGGACACGCTGGAGGGACTACGTTTCATCCCGGACGAGACCCCAAGGAGACCCAGGACACGCTGGAGAGACTGCGTCTCATCCCGGACGAGACCCCAAGGAGACCCAGGACACGCTGGAGAGACTGCGTTTCATCCCGGACCAGACCCCGGGGGAGACCCAGGACACGCTGGAGGGACTACGTCTCCCGGCTGGTCTGGGAACGCCTCGGGATCCCCCGGATGAGCTGGGGTCTGTGGCCGGGGGGGAGGGAAGTCTGGGGTTCCTGCTTAGGCAGCTGCCCCCCCCCCCCCCCCCCCCGACCCGATCCCGGATGAGCGGAAGAAGACTGTACGGGATGGGATGAGGGAGGAGGAGGAACAGATCTGGGAGGAAGAGGTACCTCCCTAGTACTACTTTACTCGTCCCTAGTACTACTTTACTCATTCCTAGTACTACTTTACTCGTCCCTAGTACTACTTTACTCATTCCTAGTATGACTTTACTCATCCCTAGTACTACTTTACTCATCCCTAGTACTACTTTACTCATCCCTAGTATTACTTTACTCATTCCTAGTACTACTTTACTCATTCCTAGTACTACTTTACTCATTCCTACTACTTCTTTACTCGTCCCTAGTACCACTTTACTCATCCCTAGTACTACTTTACTCATTCCTAGTATTTACTCATCCCAAGTACTACTTTACTCATTCCTAGTACTAGTTTACTAGTTCCTAGTATGACTTTACTCATTCATAGTACTACTTTACTCATCCCTAGTACTAAGTTACTTATTCCTAGGACTACTTTACTCATTCATAGTACTACTTTACTCATCCCTAGTACTACTTTTTGGGGTGTTTTTCTGTCAGCAGGAGATACATGTACACGTTCTACTGTGTTCCATGTGAATTTACTCTGATACAGTAACACATAGTTCTGGTACTTCTGTAGTACCCTGATACAGTAACACATAATTCTGGTACTTCTGTAGTACTCTGACACAGTAACACATAATTCTGGTACTTCTGTAGTACTCTGACACAGTAACACAAAGTTCTGGTACTTCTTTAGTACTCTGATACAGTCACACAAAGTTCTGGTACTTCTTTAGTACTCTGATACAGTCACACATAGTTCTGGTACTTCTTTAGTACTCTGATACAGTCACACATAGTTCTGGTACCTCTGTAGTACTCTGACACAGTAACACATAGTTCTGGTACTTCTGTAATACTCTGACACAGTAACACATAGTTCTGGTACTTCTGTAGTACTCTGACACAGTCTCACATAGTTCTGGTACTTCTGTAGTACTCTGACACAGTCACACATAGTTCTGGTACTTCTGTATTACTCTGACACAGTCACACATAGTTCTGGTACTTCTGTATTACTCTGACACAGTCACACATAGTTCTGGTACTTCTGTAGTACTCTGACACAGTCACACATAGTTCTGGGTACTTCTGTAGTACTCTGACACAGTAACACATAGTTCTGGTACTTCTGTAGTACTCTGACAGTCACACATAGTTCTGGTACTTCTGTAGTACTCTGACACAGTCACGCATAGTTCTGGTACTTCTGTAGTACTCTGATACAGTCCCACACAGTTCTGGTACTTCTGTAGTACTCTGACACAGTAACACATAGTTCTGGTACTTCTGTAGTACTCTGACAGTCACACATAGTTCTGGTACTTCTGTAGTACTCTGACACAGTAACACATAGTTCTGGTACTTCTGTAGTCCTCTGACACAGTCACACATAGTTCTGGTACTTCTGTAGTACTCTGATACAGTCACACATAGTTCTGGTACTTCTGTAGTCCTCTGACACAGTCACACATAGTTCTGGTACTTCTGTAGTACTCTGACAGTCACACATAGTTCTGGTACCTCTGTAGTACTCTGACACAGTCACACATAGTTCTGGTACCTCTGTAGTACTCTGACACAGTCACACATAGTTCTGGTACTTCTGTAGTACTCTGATACAGTCCCACACAGTTCTGGTACTTCTGTAGTACTCTGACACAGTCACACATAGTTCTGGTACCTCTGTAGTACTCTGACACAGTCACACATAGTTCTGGTACTTCTGTAGTACTCTGACACAGTCACACATAGTTCTGGTACTTCTGTAGTACTCTGACACAGTCACACATAGTTCTGGTACTTCTGTAGTACTCTGACACAGTGACACATAGTTCTGGTACTTCTGTAGTACTCTGACATGTCTCAGAGACCAGGATTATACAGTCCTGTAGTTGTGGGAATGTACTTGTACTAGACGTGACCTCTAGGGCGGGTTCTGGTCCGGGTTCTGGTCCAGGTTCTGGACTTCGGAGTTCTGGCTCCGGTTCTGGTTCAGCTGCAGGACGACCGGATGAAGTCTCATGGCGGTCGGGTCAGAGAGTCCTCCACGGTGTTCGGGTCGGCGCCGGCGGCCCGCAGACTCTGGATCAGACGCTCCACCGTCGCCCTCCGGCCTTCGGACCGCCTCCACTGAAGCAGGCCCGCCAGAACCGCCGCCTGGGTGCTCAGACCGTGATCGGACCGGCACCGAAACATGGCCTCTGCTGACAGACCCAGATCCATCAGAACCGCCTCCCACTCAGAACCGAGCCGGGACGCCAGCCGGGACAGCTCCCGGTCCGAAGGAACCTTCTGGAGAACCGAGTCTGGAAGCCGACAGACATCTGCAGAGAGACAGGGAGGCACGGGTCATCAGAACCAGAACCGGAACTGGAACCGGATCGAGGATCGGGACCAGAACCAGAACTGGGAACAGAACCAGAACCAGGACAGAGTCTGGAAGCCGACAGACATCTGCAGAGAGACAGGGAGGCACGGGTCATCACAACCAGAACTGGATCGAGGATCGGGAACAGAACCAGAACTGGGAACAGAACCAGAACCAGGACAGAGTCTGGAAGCTGACAGACATCTGCAGAGAGACAGGGAGGCACGGGTCATCACAACCAGAACCGGAACTGGAACCGGATCGAGGATCGGGAACAGAACCAGAACTGGGAACAGAACCAGGACAGAGTCTGGAAGCTGACAGACATCTGCAGAGAGACAGGGAGGCACGGGTCATCAGAACCAGAACCGGAACTGGAACCGGATCGAGGATCGGGACCAGACCCAGAACTGGGAACAGAACCAGAACCAGGACAGAGTCTGGAAGCCGACACACATCTGCAGAGAGACAGGGAGGCACGGGTCATCAGAACCAGAACCGGAACTGGATCAAGGATCGGGAACAGAACCAGAACTGGGAACAGAACCAGATCTGGAACCAGAACCAGGACCGAGTCTCGAAGCCGACAAACGTCTGCAGAGACAGGGAGGCACGGTTTATCAGAACCAGAACCGGAACCAAAACCAGGCCGGGGACTAGAACCAGATCTGCAATCAGAACCAGTGCTGGAACAAGGACCAGAACCAGAACCAGATACAGAACCAGATCATGAAGCAAAACAGAACTGGAGCCAGAAACAAAACTGGTACCTGATCTGCCACCAAAACCAGATTTGGAACCTGATTCAGAACCAGAACCAGAACTTCGTTCCGGTCCAAGACGGGTTTATTCTGGACGTTCGGGTCCAAGACGGATTTATTCTGGACATTCGAGTCCAAGACGGGTTTATTCTGGACGTTCCGGTCCATGACGGGTTTATTCTGGACATTCTGGTCCATGAAGGGTTTATTCTGGACATTCTGGTCCATGAAGGGTTTTTTCTGGACGTTCCGGTCCAAGACGGGTTTATTCTGGACGTTCCGGTCCAAGACGGGTTTATTCTGGACGTTCCGGTCCATGACGGGTTTATTCTGGACGTTCGGGTCCAAGACGGGTTTATTCTGGACGTTCGGGTCCAAGACGGGTTTATTCTGGACGTTTAAGGTCCAAGACGGGTTTATTCTGGACGTTCGGGTCCAAGACGGGTTTATTCTGGACGTTCGGGTCCAAGACGGGTTTATTCTGGACGTTTAGGGTCCAAGACGCTTTTATTCTGGACGTTCTGGTCCATGACGGGTTTATTCTGGACGTTCGGGTCCATGGCGGGTTTATTCTGGACGTTTAGGGTCCATGACGGGTTTATTCTGGACGTTCGGGTCCATGACGGGTTTATTCTGGACGTTCGGGTCCATGACGGGTTTATTCTGGACATTCCGGTCCATGATGGGTTTATTCTGGACGTTCGGGTCCATGACGGGTTTATCCTGGACGTTTAGGGTCCATGACGGGTTTATTCTGGACGTTCGGGTCCATGACGGGTTTATTCTGGACGTTCGGGTCCATGACGTGTTTATTCTGGACGTTCGGGTCCATGACGGGTTTTTTCTGGACGTTCCGGTCCAATACGGGTTTATTCTGGACGTTCCGGTCCATGACGGGTTTATTCTGGACGTTCCGGTCCATGACGGGTTTATTCTGGACGTTCGGGTCCATGACGGGTTTATTCTGGACGTTCGGGTCCATGACGGGTTTATTCTGGACGTTCGGGTCCATGACGGTGTTTATTTTGGACGTTCCGGTCCATGACGGGTTTATTCTGGACGTTCCGGTCCATGACGGGTTTTTTCTGGACGTTCCGGTCCAATACGGGTTTATTCTGGACGTTCCGGTCCATGACGGGTTTATTCTGGGCGCCCGGTCCATGACGGGTTTATTCTGGACGTTCGGGTCCATGACGGGTTTATTCTGGACATTCGGGTCCATGACGTGTTTATTCTGGACGTTCGGGTCCATGACGGGTTTTTTCTGGGCGTTCCGGTCCAATACGGGTTTATTCTGGGCGTTCCGGTCCATGACGGGTTTATTCTGGACGTTCCGGTCCATGACGGGTTTATTCTGGACGTTCGGGTCCATGACGGGTTTATTCTGGACGTTCCGGTCCATGACGGGTTTATTCTGGACGTTCGGGTCCATGACGGGTTTATTCTGGACGTTTAGGGTCCAAGACGTGTTTATTCTGGACGTTCCGGTCCAAGACGGGTTTATTCTGGACGTTCGGGTCCATGACATGTTTATTCTGGACGTTTAGGGTCCAAGACGGGTTTATTCTGGACGTTTAGGGTCCAAGACGGGTTTATTCTGGACGTTCTGGTCCATGACGGGTTTTTTCTGGACGTTCCGGTCCATGACGGGTTTATTCTGGACGTTCCGGTCCATGACGGGTTTATTCTGGACGTTCTGGTCCATGACGGGTTTTTTCTGGACGTTCCGGTCCATGACGGGTTTATTCTGGACGTTCCGGTCCATGACGGGTTTATTCTGGACGTTCCGGTCCAAGACGGGTTTATTTTGGACGTTCCGGTCCATGACAGGTTTATTCTGGACGTTCCGGTCCATGACGGGTTTATTCTGGACGTTCCGGTCCAAGACGGGTTTATTTTGGACGTTCCGTTCCATGACAGGTTTATTCTGGACGTTCCGGTCCATGATGGGTTTATTCTGGACGTTCCGGTCCATGAGGGTTTATTCTGGACGTTCGGGTCCATGACGTGTTTATTCTGACGCTTAGGGTCCAAGACGGGTTTATTCTGGACGCTTAGGGTCCATGACGGGTTTATTCTGGACGTTCCGGTCCAAGACGGGTTTATTTTGGACGTTCCGGTCCATGACGGGTTTATTCTGGACGTTCCGGTCCATGACGGGTTTATTCTGGACGTTCCGGTCCATGACGTGTTTATTCTGGACGTTCGGGTCCATGACGGGTTTATTCTGGACGTTCCGGTCCATGACGTGTTTATTCTGGACGTTTAGGGTCCAAGACGGGTTTATTCTGGACGTTTAGGGTCCATGACGGGTTTATTCTGGACGTTCCGGTCCAAGACGGGTTTATTTTGGACGTTCCGGTCCATGACGGGTTTATTCTGGACGTTCCGGTCCATGACGGGTTTATTCTGGACGTTCCGGTCCATGACGTGTTTATTCTGGACGTTCGGGTCCATGACGGGTTTATTCTGGACGTTCCGGTCCAAGACGGGTTTATTTTGGACGTTCCGGTCCATGACAGGTTTATTCTGGACGTTCGGGTCCATGACGGGTTTATTCTGGACATTCCGGTCCATGATGGTTTATTCTGGACGTTCCGGTCCAAGACGGGTTTATTTTGGACGTTCCGGTCCATGACGTGTTTATTCTGGACGTTCCGGTCCATGACGGGTTTATTCTGGACGTTCCGGTCCATGACGGGTTTATTCTGGACGTTCCGGTCCATGATGGGTTTATTCTGGACGTTCCGGTCCATGAGGGTTTATTCTGGACGTTCCGGTCCATGACGTGTTTATTCTGGACGTTCAGGTCCATGACGTGTTTATTCTGGACGTTTAGGGTCCAAGACGGGTTTATTCTGGACGTTTAGGGTCCATGACGGGTTTATTCTGGACGTTCCGGTCCAAGACGGGTTTATTTTGGACGCCCCGGTCCATGACGGGTTTATTCTGGACGTTCCGGTCCATGACGGGTTTATTCTGGACGTTCCGGTCCATGACGTGTTTATTCTGGACGTTCGGGTCCATGACGGGTTTATTCTGGACGTTCCGGTCCATGATGGTTTATTCTGGACGTTCCGGTCCAAGACGGGTTTATTTTGGACGTTCCGGTCCATGACGGGTTTATTCTGGACGTTCCAGTCCATGGCGCGTTTATTCTGGACGTTCGGGTCCATGACGGGTTTATTCTGGACATTCCGGTCCATGATGGTTTATTCTGGACGTTCCGGTCCAAGACGGGTTTATTTTGGACGTTCCGGTCCATGACGGGTTTATTCTGGACGTTCCGGTCCATGACGGGTTTATTCTGGACGTTCCGGTCCATGACGGGTTTATTCTGGACGTTCAAGTCCATGGCGCGTTTATTCTGGACGTTCCGGTCCATGACGGGTTTATTCTGGACGTTCCGGTCCATGACGGGTTTATTTTGGACGTTCCGGTCCATGGCGCGTTTATTCTGGACGTTCCGGTCCACGACGGGTTTATTCTGGACGTTCCGGTCCACGACGGGTTTATTCTGGACGTTCCGGTCCATGACGGGTTTATTCTGGACGTTCGGGTCCATGATGTGTTTATTCTGGACGTTTAGGGTCCAAGACGGGTTTATTCTGGACGCTTAGGGTCCATGACGGGTTTATTCTGGACGCCCGGGTCCAAGACGGGTTTATTTTGGACGCTCCGGTCCATGACGGGTTTATTCTGGACGCTCCGGCCCAAGACGGGTTTATTTTGGACGCTCCGGTCCATGACGGGTTTATTCTGGACGCCCGGTCCATGACGGGTTTATTCTGGACGCCCGTCCAAGACGGGTTTATTCTGGACGCTCCGGGTCCATGACCGGTTTATTCTGGACGCCCGGTCCATGACGCGTTTATTCTGGACGCCCGGGTCCATGACGGGTTTATTCTGGACGCCCGGGTCCATGATGGTTTATTCTGACGCTCGGGTCCATGACGGGTTTGCTCTGGACATTCCGGGTCCATGATGGGTTTATTCTGGACGCCCGGTACCAAGACGGGTTTATTTTGACGCTCCGGTCCATGACGGGTTTATTCTGGACGCTCCGGTCCAAGACGGGTTTATTTTGGACGCTCCGGTCCATGACGGGTTTATTCTGGACATTCCGGTCCATGATGGTTTATTCTGGACGCTCCGGGTCCAAGACGGGTTTATTTTGGACGCCCGGTCCATGACGGGTTTATTCTGGACGCCCGGTCCAAGACGGGTTTATTTTGGACGCTCCGGTCCATGACGGGTTTATTCTGGACGCCCGGTCCACGACGGGTTTATTCTGGACGCTCCGGTCCATGACGGGTTTATTCTGGACATTCCGGTCCATGACGGGTTTATTCTGGACGCTCGGGTCCATGACATGTTCATTCTGGACGCTCGGGTCCATGACGGGTTTATCCTGGACGTTCCGGTCCATGACGGGTTTATTCGGGACGCCTTCGGGTCCATGACATGTTTATTCTGGACGCTCGGGTCCATGACGGGTTTATCCTGGACGCTTAGGGGTCCATGCGACGGGTTTATTCTGGACGCTCGGGTCCATGACGGGTTTATTCTGGACGCTCGGGTCCATGACATGTTTATTCTGGACGCTCGGGTCCATGAGGGGTTTATCCTGGACGCTCCGGGTCCATGACGGGGGTTTATCTTGGACATTCCGGTCCATGACGTGTTTATTCTGGACATTCGGGTCCATGACATGTTTATTCTGGACGCTTAGGGTCCAAGACGGGTTTATTCTGGACGTTTAGGGTCCATGACGGGTTTATTCTGGACGCTCCTGTCCATGAGGGTTTATTCTGGACGTTCGGGTCCATGACGTGTTTATTCTGGACGTTTGGGGTCCAAGACGGGTTTATTCTGGACGCTTAGGGTCCATGACGGGTTTATTCTGGACGTTCCGGTCCAAGACGGGTTTATTTTGGACGTTCCGGTCCATGACGGGTTTATTCTGGACGTTCCGGTCCATGACGGGTTTAGTCTGGACGTTCCGGTCCATGACGTGTTTATTCTGGACGTTCGGGTCCATGACGGGTTTATTCTGGACGTTCCGGTCCATGACGTGTTTATTCTGGACGCTTAGGGTCCAAGACGGGTTTATTCTGGACGCTTAGGGCCCATGACGGGTTTATTCTGGACGTTCCGGTCCAAGACGGGTTTATTTTGGACGTTCCGGTCCATGACGGGTTTATTCTGGACGTTCCGGTCCATGACGGGTTTATTCTGGACGTTCCGGTCCATAGACGTGTTTATTCTGAACGCTCGGATCCATGACGGGTAAGGAGCCCTGGACGTTCCGGTCCAAGACGGGTTTATTTTGGACGCTCCGGGTCCATGACAGGTTTATTCTGGACGCTCGGGTCCATGACGGGCTTATTCTGGACATTCCGCTCCATGATGGTTTATTCTGGACGCCTGGCCCAAGACGGGTTTATTTTGGACGCCCGTCCATGACGTGTTTATACTGGACGTTCCGGTCCATGACGGGTTTATTCTGGACGCTTCGGTCCATGACGGGTTTATTCTGGACGCTCCGGTCCATGATGGGTTTATTCTGGACGTTCCCGTCCATGAGGGTTTATTCTGGACGTTCCTGGTCCAGACGGTTTATTCTGGACGCTCAGGTCCATGACGCGGTTTATTCTGGACGCTTAGGGTCCAAGACGGGTTTATTCTGGACGCTTAGGGTCCATGATCGGTTTATTCTGGACGTTCTGGTCCAAGACGGGTTTATTTTGGACGCTCCGGTCCATGACGTGGTTTATTCTGGACGCCCGTCCATGACGGGTTTATTCTGGACGCTCCGGTCCATGACGTATTTATTCTGGACGCTCGGGTCCATGACGGGTTTATTCTGGATCGCCCGGTCCATGATGGTTTATTCTGATCGCCCGGTCCAAGACGGGTTTATTTTGGACGCCCGGTCCATGACGGGTTTATTCTGGACGCTCCAGTCCATGGCGCTGCTTATTCTGGACGCCTGGGTCCATGATCACATTATCCTGGACATTCCGCTCCATGATGGCTCTATTCTGGACGCCCGGTCCAAGACGGGTTTATTTTGACGCTCCGGTCCATGACGGGTTTATTCTGGACGCTCCGGTCCATGACGGGTTTATTCTGGACGCTCCTGGTCCATGACGGGTTTATTCTGGACGCTCAAGTCCATGGCGCCGCTTATTCTGAGCGCCCGGTCCAGACGGGTTTATTCTGGACGCCCGGTCCATGACGGGTTTATTTTGGACGCTCCGGTCCAAGGGCGCCGCTTATTCTGGACGCCCGGTCCACGACGGGTTTATTCTGGACGCTCCGGTCCACGACGGGTTTATTCTGGACGTTCCGGTCCATGACGGGTTTATTCTGCACGTTCGGTCCATGATGTGTTTATTCTGCACGCTTAGGTCCAAGACGGGCTTGATTCTGGACGTTTAGGGTCCATGACGGGTTTTATTCTGGACGTTCCGGTCCAAGACGGGTTTATTTTGGACGTTCCGGTCCATGACGGGTTTATTCTGGACGCCCGGTCCAAGACGGGTTTATTTTGGACGTTCCGGTCCATGACGGGTTTATTCTGGGCGTTCCGGTCCATGACGGGTTTATTCTGGACGTTCCGGTCCAAGACGGGTTTATTCTGAACCGTTTCGGTCCACGACCGGTTTATTCTGGACGTTCGGGTCCATGACGTGTTTATTCTGGGCGTCTGGGTCCATGACCGGGTTTTATTCTGGACGTTCCGGTCCATGATGGTTTATTCTGGACGTTCGGGTCCATGACGGGTTTATTCTGGACATTCCGGTCCATGATGGTTTATTCTGGACGTTCCGGTCCAAGACGGGTTTATTTGGGCGTTCCGGTCCATGACGGGTTATTCTGAGCGTTCCGGTCCAAGACGGGTTTATTTTGGACGTTCCGTCCATGACGGGTTTATTCTGGACATTCCGGTCCATGATGGTTTATTCTGGACGTTCCGGTCCAAGACGGGTTTATTTTGGACGTTCCGGTCCATGACGGGTTTATTCTGGACGTTCCGGTCCAAGACGGGTTTATTTTGGACGTTCCGGTCCATGACGGGTTTATTCTGGACGTTCCGGTCCACGACGGGTTTATTCTGGACGTTCCGGTCCATGACGGGTTTATTCTGGACATTCCGGTCCATGACGGGTTTATTCTGGACGTTCGGGTCCATGACATGTTCATTCTGGACGTTCGGGTCCATGACGGGTTTATCCTGGACGTTCCGGTCCATGACGGGTTTATTCGGGACGTTCGGGTCCATGACATGTTTATTCTGGACGTTCGGGTCCATGACGGGTTTATCCTGGACGTTTAGGGTCCATGACGGGTTTATTCTGGACGTTCGGGTCCATGACGGGTTTATTCTGGACGTTAGGGTCCATGACATGTTTATTCTGGACGTTCGGGTCCATGAGGGGTTTATCCTGGACGTTCCGGTCCATGACGGGTTTATTCTGGACATTCCGGTCCATGACGTGTTTATTCTGGACATTCGGGTCCATGACATGTTTATTCTGGACGTTTAGGGTCCAAGACGGGTTTATTCTGGACGTTTAGGGTCCATGACGGGTTTATTCTGGACGTTCCGGTCCATGACGGGTTTATTCTGGACGTTCCGGTCCATGACGTGTTTATTCTGGACGTTCGGGTCCATGACGGGTTTATTCTGGACGTTCCGGTCCAAGAAGGGTTTATTCTGGACATTCCGGTCCACGACGGGTTTATTCCTGGGCGTTCCGGGTCCACGACGGGGTTTATTCTGGACGCTCGGGTCCATGACGTGTTTATTCTGGACGTTCCGGTCCATGACGGTTTTATCGGACGTTCCGGGTCCATGACGGGTTTATTCTGGGCGTTCGGTGCATGACGGGTTTATTCTGGGCGTTCCGGTCCATGGCGTGTTTATTCTGGGCGTTCCGGTCCATGACGTGTTTATTCTGGACGTCCGGTCCATGACGGGTTTTATTCTGGACGTTCCGGTCCATGACGGGTTTATTCTGGGCGCTGGGTCCATGACGGGTTTATTCTGGGCGTTCCGGGTCCATGACGGGTTTATTCTGGGCGTTCCGGTCCATGACGTGTTTATTCTGGACGTTCCGGTCCATGACGTGTTTATTCTGGACGCCCGGGTCCATGGCGTGTTTATTCTGGACGTTCCGGTCCATGACGTGTTTATTCTGGACGTTCCGGTCCATGACGGGTTTATTCTGGACGTTCCGGTCCATGACGGGTTTATTCTGGACGTTCCGGTGCATGACGGGTTTATTCTGGACGTTCGGGTCCATGACATGTTTATTCTGGACGTTCGGGTCCATGACGGGTTTATCCTGGACGTTTAGGGTCCATGACGGGTTTATTCTGGACGTTCCGGTCCATGACGGGTTTATTCTGGACGCTCGGGTCCATGACGGGTTTATCCTGGACGCTTAGGGTCCATGACGGGTTTTTCTGGACGTTCCGGTCCATGACGGGTTTATTCTGGACGTTCCGGTCCATGACGGGTTTATTCTGGACGTTCCGGTCCATGACGGGTTTATTCTGGACGTTCCGGTCCATGACGGGTTTATTCTGGACATTCCGGTCCATGACGGGTTTATTCGGGACGTTCGGGTCCATGACATGTTTATTCTGGACGTTCGGGTCCATGACATGTTTATTCTGGACGTTTAGGGTCCATGACGGGTTTATTCTGGACGTTCGGGTCCATGACATGTTTATTCTGGACGTTCGGGTCCATGACGGGTTTATTCTGGACGTTCCGGTCCATGACGGGTTTATTCTGGACATTCCGGTCCATGACGGGTTTATTCTGGACGTTCGGGTCCATGATGGTTTATTCTGGACTTTCCGATCCATGATGGTTTATTCTGGAGATGTCTGGGATTGGACATCTGGGATGGAACGTCCACGATGAGACGTAAAGGATGAGGTGCCCGGAATGGGTCATCCGGGGTGGGACGTCTTAAGAAGAGACGTCCGGGATAAGACATCCGTGATGAGACGTCCGGGATAAGACATCCGTGATGAGACGTCCGGGATAAGACATCCGTGATGGGACGTCCGGGATAAGACATCCGTGATGGGACGTCCGGGATAAGACATCCGTGATGAGACGTCCGGGATAAGACATCCGTGTTAGGACGTCCGGGATAAGACATCCGTGATGGGACGTGTGAAAGTCCAGCTCTGAGTCAGATCTCTGCATCCGGCTGCAGCAGCTGTGTTTCTGCAGTCATGTGATTTTCCAGGAAACGTTCCTGGAATTCTGCGTCAGCATCTAAAACAGTAAAACCGGGAGGAGGAATTCCTGGAAGCCGTTCTGGAAACACGGAACAGAAGGAGGGAGATCTGAGACACGTCATGAGGAGTCTGGGAAGTTCCCGGAATCCGCTCAGGAGCTGTTTTCCCAGTGTGACCCCGGAGGTTTCCGGAATACCGTCCGTGTCCAGGTGCTCGTGGAGCTGCAGGTACGCAGGAGCAGGAAAACCTCCACTATTCTCTGCAGTCCTATAAAGCAGGAGGAGCAGGAGGAGCCGGAGGAGCAGGAGGAGCCGGAGGAGCAGGAGGAGCAGGAGGAGCAGGAGGAGCAGGAGGAGCAGGAGGAGTCGGAGGAGCAGGAGGAGTAGGAGGAGTCGGAGGAGCAGGGGAGCGGTTGTTTTCCAGCCAGGCCGTCTCCTCCTGTTTTCCAGGAATCGGCAGCAGCCTCTCAGCCGGATGTGTGGACCAGGTTCATCATGTTCCTGGTCTGGACTAGTCCTGGACCTGCTCCACAGCAGTACCTGGACTCAGACGATCCAGATGTGGATCTGCAGGCTCGGATCAGTTTGCTACGATCCCAACCTGGAACTCCGATCAGAAATGTCCGGAATGAAACCAACGTCATGGACCAGAACGTCCGGAACGAAACCGGCATCATGGACCGGAACGTTTGGAACGAAACCGGCATCATGGACCGGAACGTTTGGAACGAAACCGGCATCATGGACCAGAACGTCCGGAACGAAACCGGCATCATGAACCAGAACATCTGAAACGAAACTGGCATCATGGACCAGAACTTCCGGAATGAAACCGGCATCATGACCCAGAACATCTGAAACGAAACCGGCATCATGGACCAAAACGTCCGGAACGAAACCGGCATCATGAACCAGAACATCTGAAACGAAACTGGCATCATGGACCAGAACGTCCGAAACAAAACCGGCATCATGAACCAGAACTTCCGGAACGAAACCGGCATCATGACCCAGAACATCTGAAACAAAACCGGCATCATGGACCGGAACGTCCGGAATGAAACCAACATTATGGACCAGAACTTCCGAAACGAAACCGACGTCATGGACCAGAACGCCCGGAACGAAACCGGCATCATGGACCGGAACGTTTGGAACGAAACCGGCATCATGGACCAGAACGTCCGGAACGAAACCGGCATACTGGAACAGAACGCCCGGAACGAAACCGGCATCATGGACCGGAACGTTTGGAACGAAACCGGCATCATGGACCAGAACGTCCGGAACGAAACCGGCATACTGGAACAGAACTCCCGGAACGAAACCGGCATCATGGACCGGAACGTTTGGAACGAAACCGGCATCATGGACCAGAACGTTTGGAACGAAACCGGCATCATGGACCGGAACGTTTGGAACGAAACCGGCATCATGGACCAGAACATCCGGAATGAAACCGACGTCATGGACCAGAACGTCCGGAACGAAACCGGCATCATGGACCAGAACGTCCGGAACGAAACCGGCATCATGGACCAGAACGTCCGGAATGAAACCGATGTCATGGACCGGAACGTCCGGAATGAAACCGGCATCATGGACCAGAACGTCCGGAATGAAACCGATGTCATGGACCGGAACGTCCGGAATGAAACCGGCATCATGGACCAGAACGTCCGATATGAAACCAACGTCATGGACCGGAACGTTCGGAACGAAACCGACGTCATGGACCGGAATGAAACCAACGCCATGCGACCAGAACGCCTGGAATAAAACTGACGCCATGGACCGGAACGCCTGGAATGAAACCAACGCCATGGACCGGAACGCCTGGAAATGAAACCAAACGCCATGGACCGAACGCCAACAAAGCCAACGCCATGGACCGGAACGTCCGGAACAAACCAACGCCATGGACCGAACGCCTGGAACGTAAAACCAACGCCATGGACCGGAACGTTCCTGAACGAAAACCAACGCCATGGACCGGAACGTCCGGAACAGAGCCAACGTTATGGACGGTAACGCCCGGAACAAAGCCAACGCTATGGACCGAACGTCCGGAATGAAACCAACGCCATGGACCGGAACGGCCGGAACAAAGCTAACGTCATGGACCGAACGCCTGGAAATAAAACCAACATCATGGACCGAATGCCTGGAATGAAACCAACGCTATGGACCGAACGTCTGGAACAAAGCTAACGCTATGGACCGAACCGCCTGAAATGAAACCAACGCGCTGGACCGGAACGTCGGAACAAAGCCAACGCCATGGACCGAAACGACCTGGAATGAAACCAATATCATGGACCGAACGCCGGGAATGAAACCGACGCCATGGACCGGAACGCCCGGAAATGAAACCGACGCCATGGACCGGAACGCCCGGAATGAAACCAACGCTATGGACCGGAACGTCCGGAATGAAACCGACGTGACGGACCGGAACGTCCGGAATGAAACCGACGTCATGGACCGGAACGTCCGGAAATGAAACCACGTCATGGAATCGAAACGAATGAAATGAAACCAACGCCATGGACCTTTTCAGGCATCAGATTCAGTTCCGATTAAATTTTTCAGTTTCTCTTAAATTCGGATCATATGTTCCCGGCCTCGCCAGTCCTGGACCTGTTGCCCAGCAGAACCCGGACTCAAACAGTCCAGATGCGGATCTAGGGCTCGGATCAGTTCGCCATTATCCCAACCTGGGACTCCGATCCTAAAACCTGAAAACCTTCCAGAATCCCCGGCAGCAGTTTCAGGTCCGGTATGTTGGGAATATTTCGGAGGTTTCAGAGTGAATTCATGAAAAATTAAAAAATAATTTTTCTATTTTTATTTTTTAAAATTAAATAAAAAGCATCAAATGTTTCGCTTGTTGTAAATCTTCATACGGACCACGCTGATGAATCAGAAACCAGACGCCAGACTGCTAATGACATTATTAATAAACGACTGGACATTATTATCAGAACTAAGAACTGAACAGGGTCAGTCCAGGTCCACAAATCCCGGACTAATATAAACCACAAAACCTGTAATGAATCCATGTAGTTATAATAAAAAGCTTCACATGTGGTCCAAACCTGGTCTGATGTGGTCTAGACCTGGTCTGAACTCTCAAGTGGTCTAGACTCTGGTCTGATGTGGTCTAGACCTAGGTTGAAGTGGTCTAGACTTGGTCTGAAGTGATCTAGACTTGGTCTGATGTGGCCTATCTGGTCTGAAGTGGTCTAGATCTTCCTATCTGCAGTGGGTTACCAGGGTCATGAAGCGGCCCAGACTTGGTCTAAAGTGAAAGACTGGTCCAAAGTGGTCAAGACCTTGGCTGATGTGGTGTACCTGGTCTGATGTGGTCTATACTTGGTCTAAAGTGGTCTAGACTTGGTCTGATGTGGTCTACCTGGTCTGATGTGGTCTATACTTGCTCTAAAGTGGTCTACACCGGGTCTGATGGCGCGTACCTGGTCTGGAGTGGTCTAGACTTGGTCTAAAGTGGTCTAAACCGGGTCTGATGTTGTCTAGACTTGGTCTAAAGTGGTCTACACCAGGTCTGATGTGGTTTAGACCTGGTCTGATGTGGCATACTTGGTCTGAAGGGCCTAGACTTAGTCTAAAGTGGTCTACACCAGGTCAAATGTGGTCTACCTGGTCTGATGTGGTCTATACTTGGTCCAAAGTGGTATACAGTGGGTCTGATGTGGTCTAGACCTGGTCTGATGTGGCATACCTGGTCTGAAGTGGTCTCTACTTGATGTAAAGTGGTCTACACTGAGTCTAATGTGGTCTAGACTAATCTGATGTGGTGTACCTGGTCTGATGTTGTCTACACACCAGGTATGATGTGGTCTAGACCTGGTCTGATGTGGTCTTCCTGGTCTGATGTGGTCTACCTGGTCTGAAGTGGTCTAGACTTGGTCTAAATTGGTCTACACCGGGTCTGGTGTGGTCTAGACCTGGACCGGATGTAGCATGTGTCCTTGGCGGTCTTACCTGCGGATCCGGGTCCGGGTTCAGGATCCTGGAGCTCGTGCAGCAGCCTGTCTCGGACCCAGCTGAAGTCCTCCAGGGAGCGCATGAAGGCGCGGAAGGCCCGGGGTCCGCGTGACGGCAGGACGTCCAGCAGCTTCATGGTCTTCTGTCTGTCCGTCCGCGCGGACTCGATGTCCTCCACGTGCGCTGCCGTTAAAATGTCCTCCTGGTACAGAAACGGAACGATGGTGTCGCTGACCAGCAGCTGGTCGGACAGCTCCACGCGCAGCTTCCGTAGCAGCGCTCTGTGCGCGGGCTCCATCTAAGCTAGTTAACAGCTAACCAGGTTAATAACTTTTCCCGCTGTCATAACTAGTCCTGGTCCATAAGCAGTCCTTCCTAGCTAGCTGTCAACATCCGCACCGCCCACCATGTTATTATGTTCGGCGGGAAACATGCAAGCGGAACCAAAGTTATACGGACCAATCTCCGATGAAAATTTCTTTAAAGGTTAAATGTTTTCTATTTTTATGGGAAAAACTTAAGGAGACAAATTTAAACGATTTGATTTATTGATCCAGTTGAGGTTACTCTGAAATTCGGCATGTTTAACACAGCTAGAAAAATGAAACATTTTAAATAAGAATATGATCTTAATCTAATATTCACTCTGAAGAAGAGGATTAGGGCCACTGAAGAAAAACATTAAAAATAAAATTAAATGCTGAGAAAAAGTCGTAATTCTGACTTTTTCCAGAACAATTGAGAAAAAAAAAAATCCAGTTTTTTTTTTCAATTTCAGAAAAAGTCAGAATTCGCTTTCGTGCCACTCCAATGAATGTTAGATGTGAATTGTTTTATTATGTGAAGCACTTTGTAAACACACACACTACTGAAAAAACACGTGATCATTGCCGGTCCGTGTCTGTTTTGGATTTTCCATTCAGACATTAGCATTAAAGGTGCAGTGTGTAACAAAACCAAAGGTCAATAGCAGAAAAATGTGATGTATAATTCAAAACTGTGGTTTTATTGGTGTGTAATTGCTTCACTATAATAGCTGTTCTATTGTGTGTATTTTCTAAGAACAAGTCGTGTTCTTGTTGGGGGTCCACAAACATGGAGGCTGCCCAACAAAATACCTATTTTTCCTTCCTTGCCTATATTAATTTCTCTGACAAAAAATGCACGAACAAGGCCATATGTGGTGTCCTTACATCCAACCTTTTTCCATAGTGTGATGAACTGGCATGGACACATCGAGGAGGTATGATGTTCTACTGTTTAGTTTATAAAAATCTACTAAATTATGTGGTTTTCAGTAAATTCGGGACGCAACCCACTCAGGACACTTGGATCACATTGGACGAGCAGTATGGAGGAATATTGACACGTTTTTGTGGACTTTTATGAACTCCATTATATGAAAGTCAGTGGATAATGCATTTCCTGGTTCCTAACCCTAACCAAAACCTAAGTTAACCTAAACTCTAAGACTAAATCTTCACCTTCAAAAATGTTTTTTTCTGAGGTTTTTTAGTGAGGACTGGCCAAAATGTCCTCACTTTGATAGTTAAAGGAGAAGTAAATTTTTTTAAACCTGGATCTGTTTTCCAGCATGAATCCGTTCATTTCCTCACTCAGACAGTTTTGGTGTAACTTTAATTCCTTCAGGAGATATTTAGATCCACTCCAGATCAGCGTCTGTCCGATATGATGGAAGTCCGTCACGGTCCAACCTCCTTCACTCTCAGAAACAGATGTAGAGACAGAAACATTTCTGTACCTGTAGTTACGTTTTACAAATGTTCTCTCAAAAGTACAATATTGGTCTTTATGAGGCCAGTACCTATATAAAAAAGGGTCCAAAGTAATATAAAGTACACATTTGTACCATTCCAACCCTAAGGGTACCTGCAGCATTGAAAAATGTGTGTAGCTTGTACAAAAACTATAAATAGCAGTACTTCTAAACAGTAGTATAATTATAGTTATTATATTATGATTTTCATAATAATCATAGTAATAATTATATGTATAATTATATATGTGTTTGGCCTAATATTTCTATAATAATTATTCATTTATTATTAGCATCTTTGATTGTTGTCATAATCTCTATTTTATTGACTTTTATTCATCATCTTTAATTGGTTTAATTGTACTTTATTAACTCATACAGCTTGATAAGGTACAAAAATGGACCATGAAGGTACAGAAATGTCTTTCAGAAAGGAACCCCCCCCCAGCAACAAGCTTTGGACCCTTTTAGGTACAAACTGGTACCTCTGTTTCTGAGTGTAGAGGCCGTGAGGACCGTATATTAATGCTACGTTCCATTTGAACTCGGAAGTCGGAAATTCCCAGTTCCGAGTAGGAAGTTTCAACTGGAACGCCCCCCTGAAGTCGGATTTCCCACTCGGAAAGTCGGACAACTCTCGCAGTTCCGAGTTCAGGTTTAAAGATGGCCGCGCCCAGTGTTAGCAGTTTTAGAAGCTTCTGTAATGTTACATTTATTTACACTTCTTACTAATATTTTGTTGCATAAATCAATCGTACACGTAGTATTGGTTTATATAGATGTAGGAGGAAGCTGTTGTAGTGTAATTCACATTTTTTATGTCGTATATGTGAACTACAACACCAGCTGTGCCAACAACGGCTAATAACAATAGCCTTAGCAAACACGTTGTTTTGCTAGGTTGCTAACTGGTTTTCCGGACTTCCGGCAAGATGGCGGACCGGGCACAAGCAAACCTTTGAGCTCCGTTCGTTTTGGTCCCTACCTTACACTAATTGCCCTCTTTTGATGAACAAACTGTTAAAGTTTAGATAATATTTTTTTCTGATCAACTTGTGGAAAATAACAAGGGAAAAAAAACGATGTCTGCGACAAAGGACAAAGCAAGTGGAAAGGCGGGCAACTCGCTAGCTTTCCATAGCTACTCCGCCGCCGCGGCCCCGGAGGAGGCAACTCCGATGGATACCACCAAACCAAGCAAGATTAATACGAACATACAAGGCACCCGGCGACCACTTAACACAACCCCCACCAAGCAACCACCTGCTAAGAAGCTGACACAAAACACTGACAAGGCCACACCCAGCACCGATGTGGTACCTGCCAGTATGGAGTACTCCTTTGCTGATGTAGTAAAAGTCCTGATGAAAGTTGAAAGCAAAGTGGATGATTTCAACGAGAAACTTCAAGATCAGTCTAACATGTTTGCCGAGCTACTTCAGCGCGTCGAGGAAAATGGGAAAGCAGTTGCGGCATGCCACTCAAGGGTCGACATTCTGGAGAAGACCTGCAAAAATCTGGAAAAAGAAAACGCGACTCTGAAAGAAAAGGTACTGGAAGTTGAACGCTACAAACGCCGTTGGAATCTTCGACTATCCGGCCTTAAAGAACACGACGGTGAAAACATCAGGGAGAAGATCGAGGAGCTTCTGCTGAAAATCTTTCCGCAATGGGCTGACAACATCCGGGATGTGGTGGACTCCGTGCACCGCGTCGGGAGGAGGGAGAACGGACGCAGTCGCCAGGTCATCATTCAGTTTCTGAGAAGAGTCCATCGCGACGCGGTGTGGAAATCGACGAAGAACTCACCAGTTTGCAAGGAGCGAGAGGTCCGCTTTGTCCAGGACTTCACCAAGGAAGATCTGCTGTCTCGAGAGCAACTCTGGCCAAAAATAAAACTGGCCAGATCACAGGGTAAGGTGGCGTTTTACAAAGGCCACATTGCGGTCATTGATGGACACATAGTTACAGCTTGAAGAAAAAGATCTAAGAGATACAAGCTTTAAAATGTTCTTATCTCATTCCAGTCTGTTCCAATGGAATTATTGTTATGTTCAATGAATTCACAAAGTTACTTTAAAGAGGGTAAAAACCCCACATTGTTTAAGGGACCTGCCTAAAGTTTTGGTTACCTTTTAAAGTAAGAAAGTTTACTTACCTTTTTGTCATCTGTTTATGTGTGTGTGCGCGCGAGTGATTGTGTGTGAATGACAACGCCACTGAAATGCAATTTGAAACTATTAACAATTAATACTCGAGGTCTAAGAGAGAGCGTCAAAAGAAAGGCTTTATTTTTATACTGCAAAAGCAAACTAGCACAATGTATTCTACTCCAGGAAACCCATACTAATGAAATGGATGAAAAATTTTGGGCAACTCAATGGGGAGACAAAATAATCTTTTCACATGGTACATCAAGATCTGCTGGTGTAGCAATTCTATTCAATAACTGCCAGGGGAAAATTATTACTACAAAGTCTGATGAAAATGGCCACTGGATTTTAACAGTACTTCAACTAGATGATTCTATTATGATTTTGGGGAATATTTATGGTCACTGCAGCACAGCACAAAACAGAAGTCTCCTCTCTGAGATGAAGGAAGTGCTTCTTCAATTCAAAAGGAAATATGTAACAGAGAACATTGTTCTAGGAGGAGATTGGAACATGGTTAAAGATGACTGGCTTGACAGACTTCCCAGCAAGTATAATTCCACCCATATAAATTCCATGTTATCTGATTATTGTGAATCCTTGAATCTTACAGATCCATGGAGAAAAAGAAATCCAGATAAAAGACAATATTCTTGGTTCAAACCAGATGGCTCAGCAAAATCCAGACTGGATTACTGGTTAATCAGTGATGATATACTCAGTCAAGTCTCAAATTGTGAAATATTACCAGCACCTCTCACCGATCACTGCTGTGTGGAGTTAAATGTAACAACTCTCCCACAAACCTCCAGAAAAAATGGATACTGGAAATTCAACTCTAGATTGTTACTTTATAATGATTTTTGTCAAGGCATCGAAAATCTCATACAAAATGTTCTAAAAGATGAAACTTTAGTCTCTTTTACTCAAAAATGGGAATTTTTAAAATATAAAATCCGTCAATATTCAATCTCTTACAGTAAACAGCTCAAAAAGAAAAACCGTATGGAAGAGGAAGGAATTGTAAAAGACATACTTTTAATTACCATGCGTTCTACAATATCAGAAAATGAACAGTTAAGACTTTTACAACTACAAGACAAATTAGATAAGATATATGAAATTAAAGCTAGAGGAGCCTACATTAGATCACGGGCAAAATGGATGGAGGATGGTGAAAAAAACACTGCTTACTTTTGCAGATTAGAAAAAACAAGACAAGACCGAAAGACAATAAAATCTTTAATAATCAATGGCGAGGAATGCTCTGATGAAACAGCTATTGCAAATGAAGTTACCGTTTTCTATCAAAACTTATACACCTCCTCCTACTCAGCTCCAAAAGCAGAGAATCTCCTGAAACAGATTCAACAATATATTCCACAAATTGATAATGAATTTAAGGACAGCTGTGAAAAAGAAATAGACCTAACTGAACTTGACAAAGCAATTATGTGCCTAAAACTAGACCGTTCTCCAGGCACGGATGGATTAACTGGTAACTTCTATAGACATTTTTGGGAATCACTTAGGAACCTACTCTTTCACGTTTTTAATGAGACCATAAATAATTTAACCTTACCAACCAGCATGAAACAGGGCATCATCACTTTGATCCCTAAACCAGATAAAAATACAAAGCTTATAGAAAACTATCGCCCCATTTCACTTTTAAATAACGACTACAAATTACTTACTTACATATACACTAACAGACTTAAAAAGAAATTAGACACCATTATCAGTGAAACGCAATCAGGCTTTGTAAATAAAAGATCAATACATAATAACATAAGGTTAGTAAAAGACCTCTTAGACTATAATGACCAAATAGAAGATAAAGGATTCATTCTATTCCTCGACTTCCAAAAAGCTTTTGATAAATTGGAGCACAAATTTCTTTTCGAAGTGTTACGTGCATATGGTTTTGGACCAAAATTTTGTAGGATAATCGAGACATTCTATACAGATACTACAAGTGCAGTGATACTTCCAACCGGTAGCACACCACGGTTTTCCTTAAATAGGGGAGTGAAGCAAGGATGTAATATTTCTCCTTTTCTGTTCATAATGGCAGTTGAAATCTTGGCCATTATGTTAAAAACCTCAAACATGGAAAAGTTGAAAATTTTTAATGAGCAGCTTGTGATAAGTCAACTCGCAGACGACACAACTATTTTCCTTAAAAAACTAGAACAAGTCCCAGAAGTATTAAGATTAATTGACGTCTTTTCTGAAGCATCTGGTTTGACTCTTAATCGTAGCAAATGTGAACTTATGGCCTTACATGATTGCAATCTCTTAGAAGCATACAATATTCCCATTAAATCTTGTGTAAAATACCTAGGTATTAATCTAACTAAAGATGCAGCTACAAGTGAATCATTAAATATACAGGCTAAAATTAATCAATGTAAATCTAAATTGAATTCTTGGCTACAACGAGATCTAACAGTCTTTGGAAGAACATACTTAACTAAAATGGAATCTTTGGCAAGGTGTATTTACCCAGCCTGCTCTATGGCTATACCAGATAAATCAATAAAAGCTATTAACCAACTAAATTTTAATTTTATATGGAAAAACAAAATTCACTATATAAAAAAAACTGCAATTGTAAAAGAATATGAAGAAGGTGGACTGCAGGCAATTGACTTTGAATGTTTAAACGCTGTACTAAAAGTCAAATGGTTAAGGTCTTTCCTAACAGAAAAAAATAGCATCTGGTTCTGTCTCTCCAAAGGCTTATTCAAAAAAATGGGAGGTATTGAATTTGTCCTCAGATGTGATTTTAATCCTGATAAACTGCCAATCAAATTATCGTCCTTTCATAGACAAGTCCTGTTAAGCTGGAAACTTATGTACAACCACAATTTTACACCACATCAAACCCCAATATGGAATAACAGATATGTTCTTTGTAATAAAAAATCAATGTTTTTGCAGAACTGGATGGATAAAGGGGTGTGGTCATTACGCCATCTAGTGGATGATCAGGGAAACTGGCTCTCATTTGAAAGTTTTTGTGTTCTTCACAATATCACATGTCAAAGATCAGAATTTAAAAAGATCTTTAAAGCAATTCCTCAAGCTGTCAAGCACCAGGTGGAGAACATGGACTTGGAGAGTTTGCCAACTCCTAATCTCCCAATCTTGCAAATATTTGAACAAAACTTCTTGAAAAAAAATGTACCAAACAAAACTCTCAGAAAATCTCTAAG
Source organism: Atherinomorus stipes (assembly GCA_023101725.1). Taxonomy (NCBI): domain Eukaryota; kingdom Metazoa; phylum Chordata; class Actinopteri; order Atheriniformes; family Atherinidae; genus Atherinomorus; species Atherinomorus stipes. Next base: position 1,909 of record JALJCO010008178.1, on the reverse strand, counting down.
TAACCACTTATTTCCCACAAAACCAAACAAAAACTCAATCATTCAAAAGTTTTCTGAAACCGAAGTTAGAAAAATTAGAACTGAATATTTGAAACTCCCCGTTAGTCCTAAAACAAAAGAAATACACTTTAAAATTTTGAATGAAATCTATCCTTCAAATGAAATGCTTAGGAAAAGGTTTAATATTGAACAAAACAACTGTATTTTTTGTGAGAATGACATTGAAACTACAGAACATCTCTTTTACCGATGTATCTACACAAAGACATTCTGGGACGACCTTTGGGACTGGCTGTCTTCAAGAATCCAGCTACAGAACAGTTTGGAATGGGACAATATTGTATTTGGTTTTTTCTTTAAAGACTCTGTTACTGAAATTGTGATGAATAACATATTGTTGCTGGCAAAATATTTTATCCATACATGTAAATGGCACAAGGTAAAGCCCACATTCACAACTTTTAAGAGACAAATGCAAGACAGCTATTTTAAGTCCTTGAAATGTATGAAATGTAAAAATGCTCTCTCTATGTTGCAAGCACTTGAAGATTTAAATTTTTTTTGATGACCTCTAATGTATATCATGTGTGTGTGTGTGTGTGTGTGTGCATGTGTATGGTGTATGGTTTTCTTTTTTGTTTTTTGTTTTTTATCAAAATTTTTATTTTACTGTCATTTCTGCTAGTGCCTTGTTAACCGCACTTTGAATGTATTAACTGTTTATTCAATTGCCATGACATATGTACATTTTGATACTTGAAAATAAATTTAAAAAAAAAAAAAAAAAAAAAAAAAAAAAAAAAATTTTCCCCACGCACGGGAAACATAAAATACAAACACAAATATACACCAAAAACCCCAAAAAACAAAAAAAAGAAAAAAAGAAACCCAAAAAAAAAACTGAAAAAAAAAACAGGCTTTTAATTCTTTCATTTACATGAAAATAATAATAAAAAAGTCATTATTGAAATAATATGATCATGTAAACTTGGAGGATTTAAGCTAAGACAGATATTATTTTCCAACAAAAGATAATGAAGATAAGTAAACATTCAGAGTTGAACAACATGGGTCTAGCTTCCAGAAAAAGTGCATCTTCATCTTTACTCTGGCACCCGTATTTAGCATTAACAATCACTTGGAAATGAAATTAAAAATGCTTTATTTATCCCAGAAGTGACGACACAATACTATTACCAACAGATGAAACACTAATATGAGGTTGAGAACGTGACTTTAATCATATTCAGTCAGAGACGAGACAGCTCCCTGCATCAGCTGCAGTTCCACCCACGGCCAGCAGATGGAGCTCGTGCTTCATGCTGACCGTCTCAAACAGGCCTGACGTGTCTGAAGACATGGCGTCCATCTCACGGAAGTGTCTCATGTCTCATTAGGCTTCGGATTCGCCATCCCTAATATATAGTTATACCTTCGATAAACGAGTGTGGGCCTTCACTGCCTTACACTTTGGAAACTTGGAAGAGCCACTCGCGGAGATCGCGCCGCCATCTTTGTTTTAGTCTGAAGTGAGAAGGGTCTATCTGCGGCTCGCAAGACAGGGGCGTGTCGTAGTGTGGGCGTGTCGCAGTGTGGGCGTGTCGTATTGTGACGACACGCCCACCAGGCCAATGAGAGCACGGTAAAATCTAGCCCTACCCCTGACCCTCCCCCCAAACCTAACCAGACCCACCCACACTACGACACGCCCACACTACGACACGCCCACTGGGTTGCAAGCCGCAGATAGATACATTTGTCTGAAATCGCATGGCGCCGCCATCTTTGTTTTGGTCTGACGACGCATCGGTACGCATATTTGGCGGGGACGTATTTTCGCGTCGACGTAACCGGTTACGGCGACGAATCGGTTACGTCGACGAATCGTCCCAGCCCCTAGCTGGAACGC
>JALJCO010008172.1:0-40221 GCA_023101725.1 Atherinomorus stipes | reverse complement strand
TATAAAATAAAATATTACTTAAAAATAAATAAAATAATACTATACTTGTAAATGAACAAAATTTGTCCATGCATTCTAGAATTTTGTGTGAAGGGCTGAACCATGATTTGCACGTGCTTTACTAAAGGTGAAGGCACAAATGACTGCTGGCGCAAACATGTTTGAAATGCCTCTATATTGCTTGTTTCAAGGTGTGCAGCTAGGCAAATTTTGAGAGATGACAGCTCAAAGGAAATGCGACCCAATGGAGATGGAGATATTTGTGGAAGAGGGAAATTAAAATATAATTTAAAATAAGTATATAAAAATGAAAAATGAACAGGTACCCATGGAGAGCCTCAGGAGTGGTCAATTGAGGACATGGATCAGGAGTTGCTGAACAAAGGAAACTGTCTGCAGCCTTCAAGGTGGTCTGTGACATCTACACACAAGGTGCGCACTCTTTGACACAATGCCAATGGCTCCAGCAGCCTGCCTAGCCAGGAGCGCACTGTGCTCAAGTCCAGCTGCTACAGTCCAAGTTAAAATGTAATCTTGGCAAAAGGGGAAATAAAACGACACAATAAATGGCAGCTTTAGTTATCATTAAGCTAGAGTTCTGTTTGGTTTGTCCAGAATATTTAACACCGTGTCAAATAGTCGTGTTGTATAAATATAACTGAATTCAAGAATAAAGCAAACTCACTGCTCATAAAAATTATTTTGAATCAGTGATGCATGTTCAACATTGTCCCCCAGAAGCAGAAGCCTTTTGTGAGCAAAGTTGCCAGTTTGCACACGCTTTTCAGATGTAAATTATCTCACGGTTGATAAATCGCTTTGCAAGTCCTTTATTGATATATTTACATTTTCTCCTCCCAAAACACACAATATTTAAATGCCCCACATTGTGTATTAATTGCACCTGATGTACTATCTGAACAGGACACGCTATTTACAGTAGCACCTCTGAAAGATGTAGCTACCTTTACACGCTGTTAGTAAATCAGTTTGTAACATTTTTTTGCATGCAGCAAGAGAGCTCATATTTTTGTACATGCAGACCTTAGATAGATCCGGCCCGCAGTCTTTGATTTGAACTGGATGCTGCATTTATGAGATTTCATCAGGGCTTCAACTAACCTGAAAATTTGCAAATTGACTGTGGGTCAATTTGCTACTTTTTAATTACAGTTTTTTTTCAGTCTTATAGCATGAATAAAATATGTGAATGAGGAATATTTTTAACCGTATGTGATTTTAACGGGGTGGTTCTTTATCAATACCGGCGACTGCAGGAGGAGGGGGAAAGAATGACACCACCGCCGCTCTCTGGCTCGGGCAGTCACTCCTCCGGGCGGCCGCGCCTCCGGCCGTAGGCCCTCTTCGGTGGGTACTCGACCGCCCTCCGACTCCCGAGCCACTCTTCTGCGTCACCGTCACCACTGCCGCCGCCGCCCCACCACTGCCTCGAGCCCCAGCCGGGGACTCGCGTCCTCCCTGGCTGTGCCTCCTGGACCCAATCCTCCGTCTTCTGTGCTCTCCGTCCCCTTCTTCTGTTGTCCGCACACCGGCTTTTATTCTTCCAGCATTCAATTAAGCCAGGGGAGGAGTCCTTCTCCCAGGTGCTGCCAATCAGTTCGTTAAAAGCTCCCACTAGCTTGGGAATAAAAAACAAGGTTAAAGCCACACAAAAAACCCCATAAAAAGCATGCTAAAAAACCAAGCTGGTGGGCAGAGTCCAGTCTCTGGCAGCACCCGGTTGTTCACCCTGTGGCATGATCACAAAGATTATGGAAAAGGCAAACAGATGAACTTGGAAACAACTATTGAGCCAAGAAAATGCACTTGATGGCTAATAACGGTCATGAATCAGCACACTGTGTGCCATGACTCATTGTTATTTAGAGTGTACATCCCTAGACAACCTCCTTCAAACAGCTTGTCAATCAATTTCAAAGACTCCCAGGCATGTCAATCAAAAATCTACAGCCTGATAGAGCTGCGTGCAAAATTATGACCACTAGCCATACTTTCCATGGTTCTGAGCAAAGATACTTTACTTGCTTAAAATAGATTTATCATTTACTAAGCTCACAATAAAAACATCAATCATATCATATTTAGATATATCTCATTGTACATATTTGCTAAATTTAAGGCATATGTAAGATACATTTGTGTTTCTTTCTGAATTACAGTTTGAGTCACTTCTGCACATTTACCATTCAATTCACTGGAGAAAAACATGACGTGGCATCGTGTTGAAGAGACAAACTTTTACATATATGTGTGTATTGTTAAATGAGATGAGTTTAATGTGAGATGAATTTTTGAGTGACAGAGTGTATCTTATTACTCCTCAATGGCTGAGGGCGATGAATTAGATCAGACAGTAGTATGCCGGCAAGGCCTGAGCAAATGAGGAATGGCTTTAACTAATAGCAGCCCTGGGTTTATTTCCATGTACAATTCTTTCTCTTTTTCTCAAGGTCATGTGGGAAGGGCTTTAGAGCAGTGATATGTTGCTTATCTCTTCCTCGGGCCAGCCCAGATACCTCCATTAATCAGTTAATAATAGTTACAGAGAAGGCCCTAGGTGAATGAGCAAGTCAAGGTTTGTTTTGCATTTAACACATGCACATACATTTCAACTCTCCTGTAAAATTTCAAGGTCTTGATATGGTGTCAGCTGATTCTCAGAAAACTTTGTTTCACGCATCAACCAGCAAAAAGTCTCCATATTTAACCTCTGTGTGAAGATTTACAAGCAAGTAAAACAGCTAGGCCAATGATGTTTTCCAGACATACTTCTGCTGGATAACAATATGGATGCAGACAGATCTATACATTACTTTGTTGTTATAAATATGACAAAATAAAGCATACACAGCATGTGGATCCATCTTCAGTTACTGCTGTAGACCACTTGGGAGTAGAGTTGGTGCACTATTTGAAAGAAGATAAATGATGAAGAAGAAAGTTGGGTACATTCATCGACAACACAATTGCCTTACTCTATACTATCTCCTGCTCTCTCTGTCACTGTCTCAGTGTGTAATGTACTGTAAAATGGGAGCTTGCTTCACTAAGCCCCCTTTATTAGTTTTTCTTTTTATGGGGTGCGATTTTTACAAATAATTTCCTGGTCTCCATATGTTTGCTATGGGCCAGTAATCAGGGTTTTCCTGCTAAAATTACCACTGGTGTAGTAAGGCAGAGCTTTGTTTTCATGTGTCATCAGTGCTTCCCCACGCAATCCATGTTTAAATACCTCACAACTGGCCACAAAAACCTATACCACTAAGTTTTATATTGGAGCGTGACTAGATGCAAATGTGGCATCATTAGCTGAGAAGCAGTTTTTGCAAGTAATCTTTAATTCCAGCAATCTTTTCTTATTTGTGCTAATGAAAATGTAAATAAACCCTAAATATTGAATTTTTTTTCCATTTAGTTCAGTCCTTGTTTTCTGCCAAAGTGTTTCTGGATTAATAAAGTATGTTTCAGTTTAATAAAGGATTAAGTTTTTTTGTAACAATAGTGACTGTTAAATTATTTGTGATGGGCTGGATCAATTTTTTTTCTTTTTTCTTTCCTTTTCGTTTCTTTTTTTGGAGATGTTTGTTTCTTTGTCTCATTATTTGTGTATCATCACATTGTAAATGTTGTACTTTTTTATTGTTGGGGGAAAAAAATCCCTTCTACAATATTGAATTTCCCATTCTGGTATTAATATTTTTCATTCAATTTTTCATTTCATTTAATTTCACTTCATTTCATTTAATTTCATTATTTCTTCTTTTGCTAATTATTCTGCTTGTGTTTCAGTAAGTTTTAGTAAGTTGAGTTTTGTTTCTTCTTTAGAGATTTGCTTGTCCATATTTTCACCTTCCATTCCTGTGCTTTGTAACACACTGGCTTTATTCTGCTAATAACTTTGTAAATGTTCAGCTGGCCTGGTTGTACTTAGCCTGGAGGAGGTTTTTCCTTAATTTTTTTCTCTTGATTTGCTACTGTTTAAATGTAGCTATTCTATTGTCTCTTCTTTTTTCCTCTTTTTAATTACATTTTAAAACATCTTTAGTTGCTCATGTCAGCTTTAATCAAAGTAGCACTATATAACTTTCCATTTTAAAACCGTTTCTGACTCATGTTGATGGCATAGTGACATTTTGAAATACATTCCTGAAGCTGTCATTGCCCAGCAGTGTGCACAGGCTGAACTGCACTTCTAAACTTTTTTTCCCTGTCTGAATGCATCACTTTCCCACAACATGTCACTTTTAGCATCTTGTCACGCTCTAGCAACTGGATATCAACACGCTGGCTGTTTTGAACCCAGACTGGAGCTGACTGAGCGAAAAAATGCAAGGACATTTCTTTCATGCCCGGCGGCTGGGGCCCTCTTTGCCCGGGCCGGGCATTTTTGAATGGGTTGCCTTTTCCAGAAAATCTCATATATACAGTTTGCTGTTTTTCCTGCTTTTCCCAACTCTATATAATCATTCACAGAACAATTTAATCATTTGTTCCTGAGTCTCAGTCTCATTTTCTATTAAATTTTTGATGGATAGAAAAGCTTTGTCCATGCTGGCAGCCCTGGTTTAGCTCTGCTGTAGATTCCATTTCTTTAAATGATGCCATTATTATTTACTATATATCAAACCTTAAAATTTACAAAGTAAATCACATGAAGGAATAAACTGAGTGAAACCTGCATTTTAGGCAAAATAATAATCCCACACTACAAGTGCTCAGAGGACATATTATTAGAAATATTAGAAAGAATATACATAAAATTAATAATAGAAATTAAACATATCAAATCTAGCTATATTCTCAGTTCTGTCAGATATGTTGTTTAATGCCAATCTGTAATATTGGTGAAGGTGTAGAGTTTCTTACAAGCCAATCTGAAAGAAAAAAAATCTTAAGGCTAATTTTAGTTTTTAGTCCTACAATTTTTATTATATAACTTACATACACATTCATTTGGTCGTCTGAAAACGACAACAAAATCCTAGAATAAATAAATAGATAGGCTACATGAATACATACATGCATACAAACAAACAGTTTAATGCATGCATGTCTGTATAGTACAGTCATGTATGCAAACAGGCTAAATGGGTTTATGCATTATCTCACAAGAAATGGTTGAATTCAAATTAATGTTTCTATCATTAAAAGTCTAGTTTTCAACCTGCCAAGATATAAAATGAGCAAATGCAGCTCTCACTGCCATCTGGCTTGGGATTTTTGCATTGACTCTGCAGAATACCACCCACAGATTTAGAAATGCAATGTCAGATATCCTGGATGTTTCGCATAAAAGACTGGAGAATCCAATCCTGACCCGTGGTATGGGGCTATACAGTTATTTTGTATACAAAATATTATCCCCCAGTCACTCCTCATTGCTTACATCAGCATCTCATTTCATTGTTCATACATAACTGTTGGACACTTTAACCTGTCCAACTGATACTGCTTATGTTACATGTCTTTCTGGATCCTCCAAGGAATGTCCAAGGGCTTTTCAAGTTGCATAGATTTCTCATCTCCTGTGTCTCCAAGATTGTAGAAAAAAAGGGTTTATGAGCCGGGTCTCATGTAAAATACCACATTGGATTCCCTAATGCATATTTATTAGTAAAACAGTCTCAAGATGTGGTCAGTCTTAATTAAAAGTTATTTTCTTAAACAGTGTTTGAGCTGGAAAAAATCATGGTGAATTCTTGATGTATAACTTCTTAAGATTTGCATCTGTAAGAACAGCCAAGTCATTACATTTAACAAAACATGCTGCAAAGATGGTACAAAAGGTTTAGGTAACACAACCCAAGAACTTTTTTTCCACAGAGCAGTGTTCAACAGTCTTTATGAAGGGTGAATGATGTAATTTACAAAATGATTTTTGCTGTCATTGACTATGGGGAAACAGAAAAAAAAAAGAAATCCAAATTTCGCTTTCAAAATATAGACCTAACTAAAATTATTGCCATATCAGTGAAGATATTCTAAATGAGTACCAGGACTTTTTCCCTTCATTTCCACTGTGGTCAAGTCAGGTGTGGTGTTTTGGCAGACACCCTTAATCTGGTTTTGGCAGATTCCACACAGGTAATAATCCAAAGTGCAATGAATACTTTTTTTTTTTTTTGCAAGACGTGAAAGACGTCATCCTTGTAACCATTTAATTAATTCTTTCATTGACTACTCAAAGGATTATTCAAAGGAAAGTAAAATGTGAAATTATCTCTTCATGGGATGTTTGCCTGTGTTATGAATAATACACAGTCTTAGGAGATGCTCCTTGTGAACTTCAAACTCAGAATGTTTTAATGCTTTTCACAAGTCAAAGCTGTGATAGCCCACAACTCCAATCTTGTTTTGTTGCTAGGACTCAGAGTTTGTTAAAGGAGTCATCGCCCGGAAATCCCACTTTGTCACGTTAAAACGTGTACTGGAACAGAACCTCAGTTAATGTGCCAGAAACTCCGGAGAGTGAAAGTGACTTCGTCTTTGAGTGCGGGCGCTCTCTTCTCACCATTATCGGCCACAAGCACGTGCTCTCCACAGTACGCGAATTGAATTTCTTTTTCTCTGAATGACGTGAACTAGAGAGGCTGCTAGCTGCTCAGCTAGCCTCTTTAGCACCACCTGAAGGCAGCTGATTACCTGCCACAGAGTAGAGTGTGGCAGGTAACTCTGACGAGGAGGAGGAGGGGGGAGAAAACCGTGCTGAGTTGCCTCGGCAGAAATTCAGCAGTTTTCGGTGCTTTAACAGGAGGGACAGCACTACCAGGCACCAGTGGATTATACTTATAAGTGAGGATGTGCAGTCGGTAAGTGTTGCTGCTTGTGTAACTTTTATCTTTTGTGTAAGAGACCAGTAAACGGTGGTTAACGAGCGGACAAGCTGCTAATGTAGCTACAGAAGCTAACACTGTTTGGTTAACTTCATGTCACACGTCAGCTCCTTATTCATCAGAGTCCAGCCCTTTTACTCCGCGGATCCTCTCCATCAACCGTACTGTTACGTTTTTATCACGTTTTTCTCTGTTGGGACATCATTTCCTTCACCTGCTCTCTCCTGATAAAACTTTGTTTTGGCTTTGACGTTTGCCTCGTGAACGCGTTTACAGACAGGCCCAACTCTCGAGCGTATTCTTGCGACAAACAAAAGTTGGGAATAAAGAGGTTAAAATGAGCTCATTAAATTTTCGTCCCACCCAACTAAAATTAAAAATTCATTTGAAGATCATTTAAGAAGGATTGTGTATGTAAAACACTAGGTTATGACACCTTTAACTAGTTATCAGTACATATTTTTTCCAACCATCATCATGAATACATGAGTTTTGTATTTATCTACCAGGACAATGTATTAAATATGGCCAATATAGAAAATTATGTTTAATCTGCTACATTTCAGACAAATTAGGGATAAATGCTGATAACTACAACGAGATGTCTCCCTTTCTCACGCCCCTGCCTGTATATATACAGTATCATATATGCTACATAAAGGCTGTCAGTCCTAGAAGATCAGCAGTTTGCTGCATTTCAAGAGCCCACTGTATTATGAATGAGTAGTATTTAACATTCCCCTGCTGTTCTTCACTGTAAAGTCACAGTGAAGGTATGATTTTGGCATGGTGCATCTGGGCTTGGTGTAGGCTGCTTTGATCACATCTTCACAATGACAGTCCTGTGTGATCCTACTTTAAGCTGACAGTGCAAGGCTTAAGCTTGTGTGTGGCTGCAGGGAAAAGGCCATGAGAGAAGACAAGGGGTTGAACGAGGGCAGATTAAAGCAATGGAGAGTCCAAGGACCAGTCCTAATGCACCCCCTAGCCCTACTTTTTAGCCCTATCCCTCAATTTTTTGTGTGACTGTGAGGGTACTGTAGTGATGACGCAATTCCTCTTTGCATATAGGGGTAGTGGACATAAAGAGAGGTACAGGGTATGAATCTAGCCCTTCAGAGCGAGCGTTATTAGGTGCTGACTCACTGAGGAAGGGATCAAATTTCCCAGAAAGCTGTATGTCATCATTTTCATACTGAATCAATCCACAATGGCAACCCCCGTACAGTGCAAGGAATCAGAGAGGAAAACTCACAAATGTACGTACAGGTAACACATCAGTTTGTCATGCTAGCCATAGTAGCTAGGCTAAAATACTGACGAAAACCTTGCGAAAACTTTTCAGCAGTTCACAAGAGAAACAGTTGTCAATGGCAACTTCTTTGTGTGGTTGTTCTGTTATTAATCAACCAAAGCATGATGAATGATAAAAATATATATATATATATACTATTTTCAAAAATGACCGTAACCTTTAGCTCCATGCTGCTGCTGGGTATGCTGTTATGGTGAGAATGTGCAAACATCCCTATGCAGACACCTACATGCCTTAACGTAAATGCAGCAAGTGGTGTTCTAATTCCTCGGGAAGATTACAAAGCTCTACGGTACTCCTTGTGACTTCATTTCGAGGGTGTAGTGGTATTGGGTGAGGGTAGTAAGTCGGGTGAACTTTGAGATTGGGCCCAACTTGGGGACAGTCGGATAGTGAATGTGTCTATACATGTAAATGCACTTAAGATGTGTAACATTAGTGGTGCAACTATCTTGCACTGATGCAACAAAACCAACACAAGTCTAAATGTTTTCTGTTATTTCAACCTCCTTGGAACTTCATGAATGCATTTTTTTCAGTACTCAGAGCAAACAATCCTTTGCTACAACTTACAATGAAGACTTGCATAGAAAATGAAGACAATCAAACAGATGTATAAAGACCTGAAAGGAGACTGTCTTGATTGTCTTCAGGCGTCCTTCAGGGAAGTCATGGTCATGTCTTAATGGAGTGGATGTGTCCCTGTAAAAGCTCTCACTCCTTCCAGGGAGAATAAGCCTCATAAACAGCTCACGCAGCACCGTCAGTGCTCTGCAAGTGGTGATTGGAAAAAAGCTCACTTTCACTTTAGAAGAAAACTTTTTCAAGAAGCCTCATAAATTGTGAAGATTTATTAGCTCAGGACTGGTCTCAGATATGTGTCAAAACAGCACAGCGATATGAATCCTCTCTTTTGATGAGATACCAGTGAAGCTGGAGACTTAATTTAAGGTGTTTGGGGTTGTTTCTTTCTGCATGCTTCTTTAAAAAAAAATGAAAATAAAATAAATAAATAAAAACCTATGCTTCACTTTGATTGTAAAATGACCTTGTTATCTTTAAAGTTTTTTGTCCTTGTCAGATGGTGCATTGCCTTTTAGCTCACTCTGAGAACAGGAAGCTCTACATCTGAGCCCATCTTGTACAGTAAAGCAGGGACTGCCTAATCTGGTCCAGCAGACACACAAGATGAGCTTAATAATACCCCTTTGTTTATAAAGCTCATCAACCATCCAGGGAAAGAGAGTAGATGAAGTAGGTTTAAACTCTTTCATCTTTAACAGGACACTTCAGGAGTTAAGAATGTTTATTGGAAATGAGGGTAACCCCAATTATCTGCAATAAATGCTCATAGTTCTTTGCTTCACCAAAACAAGATTTATGTTATCTACAGAAATGGTATAGCTGTGGATCGTTTTGATCTCTTGCCTGTCGTTGCAGGCTTTGGAGGAGCCACGAGAGCCTAAAATGCACCGCAGCTAAAGCAACAAAGCAGTTGGCGGTATTGGACAGGGAGCTGTTGTCATGAGAACACAGCACAGGGCGGAGAGGAAATGAGAAAGCTGCCTGGCTTCATTAGATGAAATAGCAGGAGGGTTTTATGTGGATATAACCAAGATTAATTGGATTCTAGTGATCTGCTGAAAATGTGACACTGTCAAGCAGAGTTATGAGCCTGGCACAGCTGCCAAAAGTATGATGAGTCTGTTCTAAAGCAAACACGCTTCTTTACTGAACAATCAGCCTGTCACTCTATCAAATATGTAAATATTCTTTACTGCACTAATGTCGTTATCACTCATGAACAAAATGATACCTATTAGAATATTCAGTTCTAAACATCCTAGTGTGTACTGTATACACACAGAAAAATGAAAGTTATTAAAGTTAAGAATATTCTAAGGTCAATATTGATTCCTTGTAGAGTACAGTGCAAATTGTGCAGATAACTAGGGGAGGGCGATATGTCCAAAAATAATGATCACGACATTAATTAGAGAATTTGCGATAACGATGTAACTGACGATATAATTGATACCCGGCAAAATACTTGAAAACTGCACAACTTTATTTTGGGCAAAGCAGCTGTTTCCGATGTGCATTAAAGTTATAACTTTGTATAAAATCGACAGTGCGGATGTTGCAAATTCCTTGCTGACAGTTTAAGCAGAAAGCGTTTCCAGTGGAAATGGGCTGCAAATCCTGAGCATAACCATGTTTGGCAGTGGTGGAGAACCCTCGCCCTGCATTTATTCCATGTTTCCTTGTTCTAGCACACCTTGTTCAAAGTAATGAGTCTCTAAGCAGAACGTGGTTACATTTATATGAAGCAGAGCCTTGTTCTCATGAGACTATAAGAAGTATTGAATGATTGGTCAGACATTTGAGGTGGGCGGGGTTAACGCAGACAAACTTGAAGCAGAAAGCTGTCACTCTGCTGATGCGGGGTTAAATGGGTAGCTTTAATGAACAGCTGATCAATTATGTGAGAAAGTAAAAAAATATATACAGCACATTTAGACACAGTACATGGCCTGCCACCCACCTACCACGAACAAAGGTTTTCACAGTCATTCCCAAGCATTAATACACACCCTGTCGTAGATGAAGCTTCATGTGAAAGGTTGAAATGACCGGACCAAAACAAACTTTTTTTCTTGAACTTGTGGCCTTAAGAACAGGAAGAAAGCTCTCTCTTCTCACGGAGTATGGAACACGCTATTGAGTCAATGCGTTGCTTTTGCCTTCCTTCTCCTCAGTCACCGCCAGACTGACTGCATTTGCATTTGACAGTATTCCAGTCAATTTAATTCAACTTTATTTGTATAGTCAATTCATGACAATGTCATCTCAGGGCGCTTAACAAACAGAAAAATTCAAGTTAGATTCATAATAGCCTTGCTAATTATCAAAAGAACAGTGGTTTGCATGCGCGTTTCACACAAATTCTATTGCGATATTTCATTTTCTTGTCATTCGCTACTGTAACGTTGGTATTACTGCAAAAGTATGATATGACCCAGCCCTACAACTAACTAAAAACCCACAGCTTCATCCTTTCCTTTTTGTTGGAAGGGAAACTTACATTAAAACATAAAAAACATCAAAGCCAGTCCTGGTTTTTACCAAATACTTACTTCTATTTTAAAATGACAGGATATATGTTCCTCATTCTAAAGTAATGAAATCACTACAATTCTTATTTTATTCTATGCCAATAGACGCATAATTAAGATTCTATTGCAAATTTGCCAACAGATCACCCTAAAAGTTGCACACTTGAGCTTTTTTTCTTTTTTTTTTTTTTTTTTTTAAGGAAACTCTTTCTTTAAACATGGACTGATTTCTATGCACAGATAATGCTGCTTATTATGTAAGTTGTTCTTTTTTCCTCCCCTTTTTTAGTCTAAGATGATCTACTTAGAGGGTTCAAGATTGTCCAACATTTAAGGCAAACCAAATATATGGGCAACTGTCACTCTCATCACATCCTTACTCCTTTTGCTAAAATGTAAAAGCATCATACTCTTTCCATGTCAAATTTGCCAGTGCCTCAGGTGTCTCAAAGTATCACTGTGCCTCTAATAGTGACCATCCTTTTATATCTGAAGATATTGCAATATGATCAGCCAAATAGCAGGGGTCTTAAAGGCCCAGGCTGCCGAATTTTCAATTGCTCTCGATAACAATAATCTAAACAGACTATGACCACTGAAGCAAATAAACAATTAACCTCCACAGTCAACCACAAGACCATGCACTCCGTCTGTTCTCTATCACACTCATCCCCTCTCATTTTGATCTTCGCAGTCTCTATTGTTCTTGTTTATGAACAGTTTTAAAATTCCAAGATTGTTTCTCTGAGTAGATCAATCTATTATCTGCAATTCATTCACTACATAATGTTAAGACCAAATGTTTCAGAAGGTTCTTTCTATGTCACTCTTTAACTTTAAATTACTAAACCTCATCATTTTTTCTGGCTGTCCACAATACACAATGTTAACGCCACAATATCAGGTAATAGATTAAGTTACAGTTATGCAGCAAGAGTTAATCTAAATGTCATTATGTTTTCTGCTGTGCAACAGTATTAAAAATAGTCTAATATGGCAATTTTGTGTGCAAATTAGTTAATCAAAACTACAAGGTAGGAATTCTCACTTATGCACACTGTAAATTGAACTGATGTGAAGACGCAAATGTATTCATTTTATGTTTAATTTAGTGGAGAATTCTAACATCATGTTTGAAAAATCTAACCAGTGACACAGATTGCATTAGATGTCAACTGTGCCACAATTATCAGCAGTAATATTCGTTTTATAAAGGTCTCAACTTTGGCAGTTCTGCAAGTCAGTTTTCAGTCATTTAAGGTTTGATTGAACTCTTTTAATTATGTTTTTGAAATGTGTCCTTGTCCTCTGCAAAACTGGTACAACTTACGGCTTACCTTGATAAGAAATCCTTTAATAATCACATAACTACGGTGTACATTTTAGGACATCCTCGTCCTCAGAGTCAAGTGTCAGGTGTCAGTACAAAAGTCATCAGGTATCAGGAAAAAGTTGTCAGGTGTCAGACAAAACGTCCTCAGAGTCAGACCAAACATCCTCAGACTCAGAGTCAGACCAAACATCCTCAGACTCAGAGTCAGAGTCAGACCAAACATCCTCAGACTCAGACTCAGACCAAACATCCTCAGACTCAGACTCAGAGTCAGGACCAAACATCCTCAGACTCAGAGTCAGAGTCAGACCAAACATCCTCAGAGTCAGAGTCAGAGTCAGACCAAACACATGCACATGCACACACTGTGCACTTTCCCAGAGACACCTAGCAGTTTTAGGCTAGAAATAAATTTGAAAAAGTATAGCCTACATAAGTTCATTTGGAATTTATGAAGTGTGTTTGTGACTGAGAACGTCACAAACACAGACCCTCCGGTCACCTGACCAACAGAAAAAAAAAGTCAATTGAAACTTTTTTTTTTTTTTTCTTTAACTGAAGTTCTTTCCGATGACTTTTGTCTGAGAACGTTTGGTCTGACTCTGAGGATGTTTGGTCTGACTCTGAGTCTGAGGATGTTTGGTCTGTCTGAGTGTCTGAGGATGTTTGGTCTGAGTCTGAGTCTGAGGATGTTTGGTCTGAGTCTGAGTCTGAGGATGTTTGGTCTGAGTCTGAGTCTGAGGATGTTTGGTCTGACTCTGAGTCTGAGGATGTTTGGTCTGACTCTGAGTCTGAGTCTGAGTCTGAGGATGTTTGGTCTGAGTCTGAGTCTGAGGATGTTTGGTCTGATGTCTGAGTCTGAGGATGTTTG
This sequence comes from Atherinomorus stipes, assembly GCA_023101725.1. NCBI lineage: Eukaryota > Metazoa > Chordata > Actinopteri > Atheriniformes > Atherinidae > Atherinomorus > Atherinomorus stipes. The sequence continues at coordinate 26,732 of JALJCO010008172.1, read as the reverse complement.
GTCTGACTCTGAGGGGGGTTCCGGATGTTTGGTCTGACTCTGAGGACGTTTTGTCTGACACCTGACAACTTTTTCCTGATACCTGATGACTTTTGTACTGACACCTGACACTTGACTCTGAGGACGAGGATGTCCTAAAATGTACACCGTACATAACAGTATTTGAAAGAAATGTATTCACACATATTTTTATTTTAGTTTTCAGATTTTCTAAAAGAAAAAATGTACTCAATATCTGCCATACATTTGGACAATTTCAACTATATGTTGGCAGCACTTTACAACAGCATATTATGTGATCTGTGTCCATTCCCACCACTACGGCAAATAAGAAGTGTTCCAATGCAGCCTACATCCAGCCACACAAATCTTTGGCTGTAGTGAAGCGCCCTGAATGGTCAGCTCTCAATCAACAATGTGGCAAGACGGGGCGGTGATTAGCTCAGTTGGTTGAGCAGCCGCCCCATGAACAGAGGCTACAGTTCCTCAACGCAGTCGGCCCCGGTTCGATTCCCGGTCCAGGTCCCTTTGCTGCATGTCACTCCCCACTCTCTCTGCCCCTTTCCTGTCGCTATACACTGTCGCATAAAGGCCACTAGTGCCCAAAAAAATCCTTAAAAAAAAAAAAACAATGTGGCAAGACGAAGGAGGGCCTGGGCAGGATTTGATCCCTAGACTCCTATGTTAGAGTCATATGCGCTTACCAGTCAGTCAAAGTGATATCTCCCTGGCCAAGAAGAGCACATGATCACTCAGAGGCATACTGTAGTTACAGGACTGTCAACTGTCACAATACGTTAACATTTGGATGTTTTGGTAAGTGATTTTACCCTACTATATAAGAGCTGTTTTCTCATTATACAAAGCCTTTCTTATGCAGATATATCCTCTGATGTGAAGCCAGAGCACATCATCAGTGATCTATCCTGAGATATGTATTACAAATTTTGGGTCTCTGGGACATCAGACACCCTCACTCAGGCAACCCTGCCAAGGTCAGTCAGGCTTCAGCTTGTGCCCTGGTAGCTCTGCTACAGAACCGCTTCGTTGCAGGATGAGGGAGGGACTAGGCGGGGTTTAAACCCCAGCCGTCCAACGGGACATCGTTGTGGCCAAGTAGCCACAGTGCATGACCAGTTGGAGGCATACTGACAAGACCATCAACTGTCACATTTATCTAGATCCACTTAGACTTTCTCTGTTCCTCTGTGCTTTTAGAAATTACTTTCCTCCTCCGCTTTACCTGTTATGCCAAGTGCAATGTAGGCCCTGTGGAGGGACTGTCCTGCAAAGCTTCTGCACCCTACCTCCAAAGGCAAGCCCTGGGCTTCCAGCCTTCCAGCCCTCATGGCATGTAGCAATAGCACGGCAGAAGTGTGCAATACACTTCTATAGCGTGCAATAGTGTGCAAGAATTCCTATACAGGCAGTTTTTGATCATGACACCAGCTGTATCTCCCTAAGCACAGAGCTTCTGGGCAGTAGCTCAACATGTGCTCTGGGATCTCCTTCTTCTGGTTATGGGGCTTGTTGGTGAATCTTCCAAACACCATCAGTGCAGGCTGGATAGCCTAGGAAGAACATCATAGACAGCCTGGACAAGGAGCTTAATGTCCTGTGGCTCTGCAAAGGTCAGTCTCCACAACTTGTTCCCATCTAGTCTAGGCGTCTTGTTGTCTCATTCCCACTGCTCTGTTGGACCCAGTGGTATAGTCTGCGTGATATGCAGGTATACGCCGTATACTCACTAGAAAAAGTCCCAAATTACTGTATAACCACTGGAAAATGCAGACAGTTACATATCAGCATGCTTTTGTGGCATAACTTTCCCGTTCAGAAATTCACCTTTTTCTGTGTCAGAAAGCGTCACTTCTGGACCATAAAGGGGCTTCTGTCAAGTGTGAACCTCACGTTAACTACTAAGTCTGCGCCTTACAGTAAAAACTAGCCTTAGGGAGGCTGTGAAGTTGAATGGCGACACGGCCCGACAAGAAATGCACCACATGAACAGTGCATGCGTGAGCGTTGTAGATGAGACCTGTCTGGCCAGCCTTGTCGAGTGAGAGTCAGGTGAGGGAGTTTAAAAACAGGCTTGCTTGGTTAGAGTGGAAAAACATAAAGTTAAATCAATAGTAGACAACGTACAAAGCTGTAGAAACAATTTAATGTAGGCTACAAAGTTAAAATGTTAGAAAAGTTCATCCATAAAACTGTTAATAATGAAATGATTTCACTGTCATCTTAAGTCAGTGAAGACACCATGTATGTCATTGAATGACTGATGTGTTAGATATAGTGACATAGAGCTATTGAAATAACAGGGGGGCATGACACGGCCACAGTATGCCCACTAGAATAAACTAGACTACACCACTGGTTGGACCTCTCCTCAATCACAGCTGCTCTCACTTCATCCTGGACTGGCTGCCTCTGCTCCTTTCCCCATGCTTTGTATTAGCAGGAGGCAGTAATGGCTCCCAGCCCATCCCTTTCTCTGGCCACAATCCCCATCAAGACTCCATGGCATGGATTCAGCTTGTTCCACTGCCCCCTCTTACTATAAACTTACTTATGTTCCTTTTTATATCTTACTTGTGGATGAACAATTCACATAGGGAACCAGTTATAATGTCAGCAGGCGGTATGGTTATATCTATTGGGATTTTATCGTAAATTTTAACAATAAATGTCTTTCTATCTGTTTAAAAAATACTTGAGATATATCGCACTGTTCTTTAAAAGGAGGGGAGAAAAATAAATGAACTATAGCACCATGAACAAAGAACTTCTAAGGGACAGGAGCCAGAATGTTCTTGTATGGAGCAAGTTTAATAGAAAAATCTGGATTTTTTTAGGAGCTGTGATATTTGAAAATCATGCAGCACACTGAGGAGGGTTGGGGTCAATAATACAAAATAAGTAGAGCATCTGTTTTCATGGACAATGCCTGGCCCCAGTATGTTCTGAATTTTAGTCTTAAAAGCCATGAGCATGGAAAACAGGTGCTTGCATAATACAAAAGCACAGAACAGTATCTGCATGGGGACAACTATCCTCACAAAGAAACTTTCCTGTACTGTACAGTATACAATATGGGGGGGGGGGGGGGGTATGGTTAATGCAACTAATAAATGTAAATTGTCAAACAGAACTCTGAATCAATAAAAAAAAGTGGATAAAAAAACAAACAAACAAACAAAAAAAACAACTTGGTGACAGGGCTGTGACAATCTGCTGTTTTTATCTACACTTTTTTTTCCATTGTCTGGTGAAGGATAATGGATTGAATTGATTGTCCTCTGTTGTCCACCAGGGCTGTGCCTGCATGTTGACTGATGTCTGTGGGATGATTTAGGAACATGAATCAGAACTGCTTGAAATCAATGCTAAGTATGCCCTGACTTAATAGCTGCAGACATATTATTAAAAAGATGACATTTGAAATCTGGAAGTTATGAGCTAGGGATGGTCACATTTTTACCTGTCAAATTCCACTGATCATAGGCGCTGGGAAACTTCAATAGGGACACAACCGCAGTATCTGCTACTTAAAGCAAGGTTTTAGAGGCCTGCATTGGTTGGTGCATTGTAACATATTCCTGGAATACTCAGATGTATATTTTGAGGTTCTATCTTTTATCTCAGGAACTCAGTATTTGGAGTGCACTCAGGGTTTTTGTCAATTTTCAATCTTTTGATAGACTAAAGATTTCTATAGAGTTTAAAGGTCTTCCATATCCTACTCATCACCCTGGTCATGAGGACAATGTAAAAGAATCCTGTTGTTGTCTGTGGTGCCAGAAAATAATGTAACACATTTTCCCTTTGCACTTTTAAGCAAGAACTGCAGTTACAATGACCAACAAGGGTGCCGCCATACATCCAATCCATACAGGAAGTCTCAAGCGGAAGTTAGTCAAACACCATCAAGAGTAACTATCTGCGGCATCCAAACAGATGCGTATGGTGTAGTTGGGTGGTTAGGGTTAGGAGAAGGGTCAAGGTTAGGGTTACATTTTAGTAAGTTGCATGAAAAAAAAATTCTGCTTGGGACTTCCGGCGTGGATTGGATATATGGTGATGTATCATGACTGCTGTTGGGTCCCTCTCCTTTTAAGAGGTCTTGTTTCTTCCAAATACATTATGTTGGAACAAATATGATAATAAGATAAGTCAAAATAAGAAACTGTGAACAAAGTCAAACTTCAGTCAGTTTTGACCAGTTTAACTTTCACATGACTAATCATAACATGTCTTGATAGAAAATAACTTCAATAGCCTGACAATGCTCTCCATTCAATTTTGGCTTCCCAACTAACAGAGGTATTAATGCTGAAATCCACAGAGGGCTGTGCAGCTGCACAATCTCTGTTGGGGGTTTGATGAAGAATCTCGAGGCAATGCTTCATTGAAATATGAATTGTAATTATATTAACATTTTAATGAGTTATTTATCTTACTCAGAAAAGTGCATTACATTCACTTGCACAACAAATCCAAATGATGATATTGAGCGTTTATAGACAATTATGCAAAAGCAATAAATTTATATGAAATTTTCCAGTAAGCTTTCAGGTAAACCATATAGATAAAAAAGAAGCTCTTAGAATCTGTTTTTAGTATCAAGAAGTTATTATAATAAAAGTATATTCCAATTATCTATTGAAATAATATTTGTATTTGTCATAAGCTATTGAATTTTTTTAAACAAAAATGGAGCATTTTAAAAGAAGTGTTTATAACTGCTGAAATAGCCTGGAGCATGACTGATGCATATCAAAATGAGCTGCCTGATTACAAAGACTGTGAGCCTTGCAGTTATAACTGTAGTGGCATTAGCTCCAGGGGTCCTCTGATGAGAAGATGCATTGCAGTTTGGAGAAAAATACACAAATCCTTGGCCCATATTCTGTCATCTTAAACAGCAGGTTATTATCTAAATACTACAAGTATTAACAAGATTGATAAACAGTGAAAAAAATTTCATAGCTGAAGAGTTTTTGCGAGAAAACACCAGATGTAGCCACCTCTCTCCATTTCTTTTTAGCATGGCTGAATAATTTTGCTAGTCACTCGAGGGATAAGATGAGGTGTCACAACTATCAATATTGTTTTTGCTTATTTTTTAAGTTTTTTTTTTTTCTCAGTGATTACTGTCATGATGAATTTCTTCACAGATGGGAGCTGCTGTATATTCTTCAAGCAGCACCGCAGCTGTCTGGTCTACACAGCAAAATAAAACAGCCCCAATTAAATTCTGTAACGGCTTTTATAAATACATCTTGATTCCCATAACCAACAGGTAAATACAGAAATTCTTTTTGTTTGGTTTGGTACGCCGTTCATATCATCCCCCTGTCTCTAAAGCAAATGATGCAATAATAAACTCAGCAGTGATACAGAACAACTAACAGTATACCATTACTTTGATCACGGTTTGTCGTTGGAGACAGCCATGAATAAATTACTCATCTGTGTCTCACATGAAGATGTCTTGCATGTTGGTGTTAATCCAAATAATACTGAAAGCAACTCCATTTCATTTTCATTTTATGAGCAGATTGTCAGCTGTGACGTGGGTTTACTTTGCAGTGTGTGGTACCAGTGCCCGGCAGCAGGAAATCCTGTGTTGACAAAGTATGAGGAGCTGCTGCAATGGGGCAGGGAGGAAATTTCTTTGTGCCAGCTGCCAGGGTAATTAGTTCCTCACTGAATTATGCATTAGCAGAAGTGTCAAGCTCTGTTAGACTCAGGAAGATACAGAGGGAGTGGACAGAGGCGTGCTGCCACACAAAGATTTTAAAACCATACGTAACAACAGCTTGTTATGGCATATTGGAAGGCCTGGAACATCTAAATGGAAACGTACCTTACAGCTTACATGATAAAAACACCTATACTGTATATACCTGGCAGAAGAACCTGATTTGATAAAATATCTTTTTCTTTTACTGTTTATGTAGGTTTTTATCTTTTGTTACATACGTAATTGAAATTAGGTGGAAAATAAATTGGTTTGCTTTGCAAAAATGGTGACAGCTGCAGTCACTTTTGGAGATGGAACACCTTCATCCTCACATCAATGACTGCCTTGATTAGAAATGTTTAAAAAATGGACCTTTCTTCCAGTTTATTTAACTATCAGAGTTCAGTTTTATTTATTTACAATTCCACGTTCAGTGAATTCTCTTGTCACTGTGATTGTAAGTCCATTTTCCTGACATGTTTCTACTGACAAATACATTCAGTGGTGTCAGAAAAAATACTGCACACATTTTTTATACAACTCATTGTATTGTGTTTTCATCACCTATGGTCAGTTAGTTTAAAGATCATTAATCCACATAAGTACCATTTCAAGAAATGATGTCACTGTAAAATAATCTATACTTGTAGGACAGTTAGTCAACGTAAATGACCCCACTAAAATATACTGCCTATCCTGTATATATTTACACTACTAATGCATAGGTGAAAGTAAGCCAGAACGGTAAGAAATATTCGGACCTCTTCTACCGGAACAGAACTGGAACGCTGCGCAAAGCAACTTTTATGACTGGCGGACTGGCCATCGGGAGCACCGGAACGTTTCGTGGTCTGCCCGCCGAACTGGCCTGCTCAGTGATTCCAGACGGTCAAGTCGTGCTTGATATTTAAATAAACAATCCGCCATGCTGCTCATCAGGGCATACCCCGCTGAAGTTCACACAACGTAGCAACAAACACTCCTCTTTCTGTCAGGCTGTCTGTGACAATTCTGCAGAAACGCACCCACCCCTCGCCTCTCCCTCCTCCCTCACCTTTGCAGATGCAGAGCGAGATCGAAATGGCAAAAAGAAAGCTTAGGAGTCTTAAAAAGAAAGAAAAAAGCACAGGCCAGAGATGTTGCAATGTTCTGGAAGATAAACGACATGTTTGTCAGTAGCCTTAAGGAGCAGGTGAGACAACAGCGCATCCAGCACCACTAGCTTAATAAGTAGGAGCTGATGGATAAAACTCACTTGGTAAAACAAAATTTTAAAGTTGTAACACAGGATATTACAAATTTAAGAAGATGGTTAACAAATAAGAGCAAGATAATTCATGATTTGAATGCTGAATTCTTTAGGCTGTATGAGATTTCATTTAAAACCCCATTAAGATTAAAAAAGATTTGTTGTTATATAGCATATATAGCCATTGCATAAATAGTCAAATCCTGAATCTGAATAGCTGGGAATTATGTGACTTTTGAACTTTTCTTACAAAGATGGAAAAGGGAGCAGTGTCTGACTGTCAGCAGCACCAGAGCTGGACGAGCTCCTACAGACAGCAGTGGTGGACAGCAGCAGTCAGGAATCAGAGCAGGAACCCCCAGGTACAATATAAGTACAAACCAAATATGCAGCTGATGCTTTTAGATTTATTTATGCTTTACTTATGATGATCAGTATGCAATTAACTTTACACGTGTAGATTATTTAAAGTGTTAATGTCATTCTGCAGAGGAACCACATACACTGAATGACTATGGTTGACACAGTAGTCTAATTTCTAACTAGTCTGGTACCTGTTAGATTAAAAATAGGATTAGTCTCAAGTTAAGGTAGACAATGGTTTAACCTATTTCATTTGATATGTGTGGTAAGTCCTTTGGCAAACAAATAAAAATGGAAGTGAGGAAACTCAACGTGTTCTTTCTCACAACAGAGAAAAAACCTGAGTTATGTTGAAGTTGTTATTGTTGTTCTGATGTTCTCTCTCCTGAAGAAGTACTTAACCTGAAAATAAATGTAGCCTGTAACTTGCCATATATTACGCGAGCTAAAAAAAAGTGCGCGAGCTAAAAAAAAAATCTAGTTACACAGTTCCTAATCTTATCTTACTTTCACCACTGAAAATTGACCCCCCCAAAAAGTATGCCAGTGGGATGCCTCAATGGTCTAAAGTAATTCGTTGTTTTACTAATAAGCCATATAATGAAGAAAAATTAAAATAGTGTAATCATTCTATGATGATATATAAAATATACATGAAATGAAAGTTGTTAACTATTTTATTTCACATCATAGAGATGCAACGGTCGATAGTCTTACAACTATACACAGCTGTTTAGCACAGACTTGAGGCAATGTGGATGTATGGGTGTGTCCTCATCCCACAGTGAAATCAAGTTTTTTGTGTTCTGAGCATGAGCAGAAAGCATAGGTAGGATGTCTCGATAAAATGATAGAACACCATCACCATGCCAGTACACCACCAACAGCCCTAACAGCTGAATACAGGTCACAGATAAAATCAAGTGGCAACCTCTGAGAACAATAAAGCCACTACTAGGTGACTAAAAATTCAGAGCCGACTCCAATCGAGTCACTCCCCATAAAAGGTCAACTTTGCAGCAGAAATAGACATGTTTACAGCCTGGTTAAAAAAAAAAAAAAAAAAAAAAAAATCATTTTAGATTTTATAGGTCAAGTTTACCTTGTGTGGGGGGTTATTTTATTTGATTTTTTTTAGAATTCCTCCGTATAAATGTTATTCAATCTTGAAATTTCACACTCTTGTTAGCTGCAGGTTAGCTCGGTTACCACTTAGCTCAGAGTACACTGGCTGACGATCACTTACACTGACGCTGACACTGATGGATAAAGTATAATCATCCTTAAAATCTGACTCAACTCATCTTCTAATTATTTTTAAAAAATAACAAAATTCTAATTTTAATGTTGACTTTATTGGTCACTTAATAAAGATGTTTTTTTTAATACTGAAACTATTTCAATTTTTTTTTTTTTTTTTTTTTTATATGCATTTGACTGAGATGTTTAACATTTAGCCATCACAATTTGAAATGGACTGGGATATGGACTAATGGAAATACAACTATAGAATTACTATTTAAAGGCAGGGTGGATGATGTTTTCCAGCAGCATTTTTTACTTTATTGCTTAAAGTCTTCTTCACATCCTCGATAGCAGACATTTAAGTAAATGTTCTGACACAAAAAATTTAAAAAATAATCATCTGTGGAATGTACAGGACTGGAAAAACCCCATCCAATGAAATTCATTACATTGGATGGGGTTTCGAACGGCCCATGCTGATTGATTGAATGATTTTTATGTCCATTAAACTCGACTGCTGTCTCTCACGCACCAATCATCCGCACGCCGCGCATGTTGCACATGCTCGTGACTCACCGTGAGCATCTCAGTGCAGACAAACCAAGACAACATGGCTGCTCTTATCTATGCCGCTGTTTGCTCTTGGAAATAAAAAAGGGAAGTGGATGAAGTCATGGAGGTGTTGGTGTTTGCAGTGAAGATGTTTTACGCCGCAGAAGAAGTTGAAGGTGAGATAATTATCACTTTTAGGAAATTTCTGCTGTTTACTTGGAAGCTAACAAGCTAGCCACTCGGCTATTCTCGGTTATCTTTGCCGATAACCATGAGCGCACGCGTTCCCGTGCCCTGGAGCCGTGGTTTCGGGGGGTATATTTCTTTTCAAATGTAGCTTGTTCGAACCGTTTTTCCATATCCCCTACCCTGCCTTTGATACTGAAATACTATAAATGAATAACAAGTCTTATTTATAATGACGGAGAAACAGCAAGCAGTTATTCATTTTACACTTTGGTTTAGAAAGCAAAAATAGGAAAAACTGTTTTTCTTTTTTTTCCTCACCTACCTGAAGGTAAAGAGATCTTTTTATGGAAAATGCAAATGTCTTCTTTCAGCAGGAAGCAAACTGTCTGACTGTTGGTGTTAAGCTTTAGACAATTTGAAATATAGTAAACTAACATTAGTAAAGCATACGATGACAGTCCTTTAAATCTTATGGGAAACTGGCATTTTAGTACAGCAGGACCATGTTAAACAATATCATTAAAGAATGTGGGACAAGGGAATTAGTCTGTAGCTAATCAATTAATTGGAGTAGTTAACTGGATATCAATCAAAGTTGGTTATATTTACAGTATGGCTTAGTTTGTAACATTGGGGCTTTGTGTCTGCATTGTGATTTATAGTTTGAAGTCTTACAAAAATATGTAGTGTTTAATCCTTTTAAAGAATGGGAAAATGTGTAAATATCTGCATTACTATTGTGATTTAACACAAAAAGGGAGCATTTTTACAGTATGAGAATAAAAATCCAGTGGTTTTAACTTACAGATTGGCTAAAAAGGCAGTCTCAGTAGGGTCATGTCTTGTTTAAAATCTCTGTGCCTACTGTCAGAAACTAAGCTATGGCTCTCTGAGCATACTGCACTGCCACTGTGTAAGTGTCAGTCACCTTGGACTGAGATACACTGGAATGCACAGAAGTGTGAACATGAGGAGTCTCCCTTTGGCACTACGCACAGATGGCACAGCATTAGAGTCTGCTATCCGCATAGCTTGCTGTGCTTTTTCTTTCTTTCTTTTAATCAGATGAATGAAAATATGCCTTAAAGTCAAATCAAATTCGCTAAAAAGAAAAAGGAAAAATGAGGACAAAGAAAATCTTGTTAAATACGATAATGGCTTAAGTTTAAAACTGAACACAAGGAAATACTAAATTCCACTGGCTTCCATACCATATAGTATCAGAGTCTCTTTGCAGCCCTATAATGTGTTTACTGAAGTGGAGAGCAGTGATTGAATGGGATAACCTCAGAACTCAAGGACCAACCACTACTTGCCACTATATTCTCTGGGGAGAGGTGTTTCAGTCAATGTCAGCTGAGGTGCACACTAAAATGCGCACAGAAACCTCACACTAAAACACAAGCAGCTTCACAAGAAATAGATATCTAATAGTAATCTGTGCTTTCTGCATGAGAAATGCTACTTGTATCCAAAATGAGCACAAGCCAAACCTTCTTGTGTTTGCACCCATGGGTCTTGTTTGTTGATCTAAGGCTAACTGGGTTTAGGTTTATGATAAGTGTATTCATGATTTCATTTCCATGCATGCCTTCAATTTGAACACATTAAATATTTAAAGTGTCAATCCAGCATCTGGAAATCTTGTCTGTCAGTACTACTGAACAATTGAACTCTAACCTGGACTTGTTCAATAGTCAATGAAACACTTGCTCACTCTGAAAATAACACATACAATGGAGATTGAGCCATATATCAGCTTAAACACCAGACCAAACAAAAAGAAAGACCAGAAGAGTCTTCAGGTGTTTTCTTTTAGCTGTCTAAACTAGTTAGACACAAACTTTCACCATTCACCCCAGCATCCTCTCCTCTGCACTGAACATTGCAGGAAATCAAATTTCAATAGATGTCAGTAAAATGTAAAGCAAGGAACAATTTAATTTCTCACACCATGTTAGTTAAAGTGCCAGAGGCATGAAATTTCTGGCGACTTTTGGTCCCTTTTTAGTCAGACTTTAAGTACCAATACTGTATGAAACGATTGTCACCAACCTGATGCAGACGCAGTTACAGCGTGAGTGTGAATAGAGTTTAAGAAGAAAACAGCATCATATTCCAGCAACAAGTTTCCCTGAATTATTTACTTCACCCACGACCTGAATTCATTTAATAGTTAATACTTAAGCTATATTACACTAGTTCTGCACGTTAGATCTGTCTTTGTCTGACCAGAGCAGTACAGAAACAGTAACGATGATGATGGAGGCCTGACTGTAAACCCGCAGCCGAACACTCGCGCACAACTGGAAGAATTATAAACTGGAATCATCACAAACATCAGTTTCCTTCAGAGATAAAAGACACGAACATGATGAGAAACATTTATTAGAAACTTCGTGTTTGTTCATGGGGGCTGGAAGCCGTTATAACCTCTCCTGAGGAGGAGACGGAGCTGTAGGGAGATTGGCAGTTAGTTCGGTCGGGAACATTCCAGCAGAAATGAAATCGATGCTCAAGCTTTTCAGTGGGGAGGACAAAAAGATCGGTGTTGTCCTTTGTAGGCTACACCAGGTACAGAGTAGTTCTGATGTGAACTGGATGCCATGCTGTCAGTTTGTTGTTGTAAGTCTCGGAGGGAGGGACTTGGAGAGTGTAGTTTGGGGGAGGGAGGTAATTGGCTGGAAGTCAATGGCGTCATAAGCTGCACTAGAAGTAAAATATGCCGAACTGCCAATCAGCCCATTTGTGAATGCTAATTTTGGGCAGATACACCCATGGAAAAAGGAAACACTAATCTATAATTTAACCCCTTAGGGGACATAGGCAGGCTGGAAAAACTAAAACATATGATCAAAAACCTCAAAAATGCTAAATTCATGCCAGGGGCAATTTATATCAAATGTTTATTCAGTTAAAAGTTGGGAAGCTAAACACATAAAGATTTGAGAATTATTTCAGTGGCACACTTAGCTAAATAAATACTGTAGATAGATGGTCAAGATCCAGAAAGGCTGCCTCCTTTATCCAGAATAATTTCAAATGACTTAGGACCAAGTGGAACAGTCAGTACATATTAAAAACAAAACAACTCAATAGGGGATTATCACGCTTACCGGAAGTTCCCGGATTTTGACACTTCCTCTTCCATGTTAACATCAGCCGTTTCTGCTCTGTTATACTGTTTAAATCGTATAAACTCCAAACATACTTAAGTTTTCATTCTAGACTGAAGTGATACTGACTCAAAAGCTGGATCAAAGCGATCGATTCGCCGCGGTGAAGGGCCGAACTTTATAATAAAACGCACGTTTGTTTGTAGCCGATGGGGCACAACACCGGCACTTCACAGCATGCTAGCATTAGCCAGCTAGCGTTTACTGACGTGCTTAACATTGTGCGTCTTAAAACACACAAACATCTGAAAATCGAGTCTGTACCCTCCCGTTTCCAGTGGAACAACTGGGACTGCCAAGAAAGGAGACGTTTTCAGATGCTTGTGTGTTTTCAGCCGCACAAAGTTAGGCACGTCATCAAGCTGGCTAATGCTAACCTGCTAACAATAGTCCGCCAGCTACTACTCTGTTAAACTTTGTTAATCGAATAAACGCTAATGCCAAGTTTTCATTCCAGACTGAAGTGATGCTAAGGAAAAAGTGGATCATAACGACCGATTCGCCGCGGTGAAGGACCGAACTTTATAATAAAACGACACACGTTTGTTTGTGGCCGGCAGACTGCGCAGTCGTGTTAGCAGGTTAGCATTAGCCAGCTCGATAACATGCCTAACTTTGTGCGGCTGAAAACACACAAGCATCTGAAAGCGTCTCCTTTCTTGGCAGTCCCCAGTTGTTCCACTGGAAACGGGGAGGTACAGACCCGATTTTCAGATGTTTATGTGTTTTAAGACGCACAATGTTAAGCACGTCAGTAAACGCTAGCTGGCTAATGCGAGCATGCTGTGAAGTGCCGGTGTTGTGCCCCACCAGCGACAAACAAACGTGTGTTTTATTATAAAGTTTGGCCCTTCACCGCGGCGAATCGATCGCTTTGATTCACATCTTCCTTAGTATCATTTCAGTCTAGAATGAAAACTTGAGTATGTTTGGAGTTTATCCGATTTAAACAGTATAACAGAGCAGGAACGGCTGTCGTTAACATGGCCCGGAAGAGGAAGTGTCCAAAATCTTGGAACTTCCGGTAAGCGTGATAATCCCCTATTATAGTGATAGTCATGTTAAAACCAGACTATTAAATGCATTAACCATATTAGTATTGCTCAAACCGTATGAAACTGAACCTTTAAAAACCAGACTAACACATCTAGATAATGTGTTTGGAGATTGAATGAAAATTCAATTCAGTTGCCTTTAACTCTTGGTGGTTGAGATTTCCTTTATTTTTTCTATCCTGCTTTCCACACTGTCAGATTCCTTCCTTCCTGATTTGATATCATTGCTGTGGCTCTGTTGCAGCCATTCCTCTGCTATTATAATATTTAATTATCTTTGTATTGTGAAGCGAGTACTCTTTCTTTTTTATGCTGATACGGTTTTGTGTTGCAAAGTATATTTTGACCAGTGACAAATGACACAAATGTTTCTGATCTTGTGATTGGCCTTTGAACTGAGATGAGATAAATCTCCTAAAAATTTAGATAAGCAACCACTGGACCTTGGAGCACAGTCTTTTGCCCCACATTGTATTTTAGCCTTTCAGAAAAGTTTAGATCCAAGTTATTTTTTTTTTCTGTTATTTTTACAACTAAAAGGCAAAAAGACAACTTTGGTTTCCAAGTCTTTTGCTCGCTAAGTGCAAAGAACTTTGAGGTTTGCTAGTGAGTCAGCCATGCTGCACTCACAGGTCCTGTGATATTACATGGTGTTTTCTTAAGCCAGCTGGTAGGTTCTTTGTTCTTTGAATATGTTTTGTTATCCTTCCTTTGGACCAACCTTTGTGGAAACCCATGTCCTCCTCATCTCCACCTAGTTATGATTACCATAAGGCATTTTCCCGCCTTCTTATCTTGACTCATCCACCACTGGCATCTCGACTCTGGAGGGTCTCATACCTTCTCACTCAACATAATAAACCAATGCAATGTAAATGACAAACATTTTCTCATCCTTTGCATCAATAAATTTAGCTGTTTCCCTTCAGTAGATCTGTCTTTTGAAATCTTGCATATTTATGCTCTGCAAGGCTTAAATGTGACTTGGCATACTGCACATGATCCCAAGTTGCATGATTGTATTCATTTCTGCCTTGGAAAAAAAAAAATGGTAAAGTGTAAGCTGCTTACCATTCCCATAGTTTTCTGTTTCCATCAGAGAGAACAGCTCATTCAATATATGATGCAACTTGTAGCCAAATAAATCTTTTCCTGATTGGCAATTTATGCCAAAAAAAACCCCCAGATTTTTTAACCCCAGCTTCACCTGCAAAAATTCCCATTATAACTAACAGACTTCATCTGTGTGGTGAATTTGGCTCTGTTGCCATGTAGGACAAGCTCACATACAACGTCAGAAGCAGCACAATGTGTTGAATGTTTTCTGACAAAGGAATGTTGCTGCTTTGGACAAACTCCTGTGAAAAATAACCCTCCCATGCATGTATACTGGGACCAGTACAAGCTGTCCAAAATAGATAGCCAATTTGCTTTTAAACAGCTTGACTCTATTGCAGATAGCAGAGTGCTGTGATCTGACAAACCAATATTCTCTTTGAATGTAGTGTTCTGGCCTAAAGATGAGAGAAATATCCTTTTTATCAGCTCCCATTTCAGTATGAACATCTGTAGTGGTATGAGTTTGTATTAATGTACATGAAATGGGTAACTGTGAAAGCACTGTAACTGCTGGTTTCAGAGTAACATTTGATGACACCCATTTTGCACGTTTCCTCTATGAAGGCCTTTGTTAACTCTGAAAGATGATCCCAAACTATATTCTGCATATAACAGCATGGATTTATGATAGCAGGCCAGGTGCTAAACAGACACACCAGCAGTCCAGACCTGCCACCCACAGCAAACATATGGCATGTTTAGTCAAGTCAAGTCAAGTCAAATTTATTTATAGAGCACATTTAAAAACAACC
The DNA here is from genome assembly GCA_023101725.1 of Atherinomorus stipes. Taxonomy (NCBI): domain Eukaryota; kingdom Metazoa; phylum Chordata; class Actinopteri; order Atheriniformes; family Atherinidae; genus Atherinomorus; species Atherinomorus stipes. The sequence continues at coordinate 11,286 of JALJCO010008172.1, read as the reverse complement.
TCAGTTGACCAAAGTGCTGTACAGAATAAAAGAATAAATCAGAAATAAAAGCAGAATAAAAAACACAATCACATAAAGAGATAAAACCAAAAATACCAAAAAAAAATATAAAATGCAAAATACTGAAAAAGGACCTGGGGTCTCATTTATAAAACTGTGCGTATCCTTACTAAAATTGTACTTGCGTCCAAAACCTAAAGCTGGCGTACGCCAAAAATATTCGGATTTATAAAACTGTGCGTACTCACAAATTAAAGCAATTTCCCCTACTTTTCTTATTTTGACTACCCTGGTGTCCCGCACTACCCTGGTGTGTTGCGGGACCTTGGCCCAATTGGACCTTTTTTTCCTTCTTTGATTTGAGGGTATGAATAATTTTGAGGACAACTGTACTGTATATACAAACAACTGTGTATATATATATAAAGCAGGGTGTATAACTGCATTGCTGTACTGGTAATTTTGATGAATATTGTTTTTTTTTTTTTCTATTAAAGTCTTCTTGTCACTACATTTTGAATGTCTATATAAATTTGTTATGTGTGGAAAGGTTATTATGAGAAAATGCATCACATCCCCTAAACAGGAATGAAAACCAAGTTCCTGCAATAAACACTATCACTTGGTCTCTTGAATTGTATAAGTGGAGTTGTGAACCATGTGAGACAGTGCATATTTAACTTTAATGGTTGCAGTTTCCTGGAGAATGCAGAGGTTGCAGAATGCGGAGTGCCTGCCAACAACCACTGCCATCAGTTATGGCTGTACCATTACTTAGGTAATGTGTTTCAGGTCAGCTCTCCAGCTGAGGTTGCTCTGCTGTGTGAGTGAGTTCAAAGAGGTGAGGGTAATCTAGTTGATACCACTACAGTGTGGTAAAAAGGAAGCTAACCCAGAGGCTGAGATATTGCCTAGCATTTAAAAAAAGGAATTTTCCAGAAGTAGACCCAACACAAAAACATATTGGTATGTTGCTTATTCTTTTTTCAATCTTTACATTTTTACAGTTCTAAGATAGAAAAACATGCAATACTTCTGACTTCGATATGAACATCTACCTCCTGTTTCGTCTTCTCTTTGAATTATTTAAGCTTTTTTTTTTCCTGGTCAGAACTGAATAACTTTTGTTACTGGCATTTTAACAAGCTCTAGTGCATCTGGCTTTTTCATGTATTTTTAAACATGTGCTGGTGGTAACCCTTTGCTCCAAAATGGTTGTTATTCTTCATATGTATTGTTTTAAAGCCATATGTTTTGGAGTAATTCGGGTGTGTTAATGTGAGTTTTGACATCTGACTTTGGTTTTCACAATGCTAGTTTGACATGTCACATCAGAGCAGTATAAAATTAATTAAATTAGATAAAAAATACTGAAAAATGTAATCCCACAGAGAAATTATAATTACAATGTGATATAAAGGACTTTTTGTTTATGTGCTTTCTGGAAAATGTTTTCCATGAATGTGTGCTTCCATACATCATTTTAGATATACAGGTATCTAAGCTTTATTAATATTGCTTAAAAACACACACACACACAAGTAAAAAAAAAAGAAACATTAAAAACATGCTACTAATCAATAGAAGAAATCAACTTAAACTCCACAACATAACATTTGCATTCTGCCCTATGTATTTGAGCTAAATTAATTCATTTGATCTCCATGGTTCCATGTTATAACAGGGCACAGCAGGGGTAACCTTTGGCAGCTATCAACCATGGAGGTCTTTGCCATTTAGCAACCGTGTGTAAACTAGATTACCTGATCATTTAGTCATCATCAGACAGGCGGTCTGGCTTCAACTGTGTACTCCTGTAGAGATCTCATTCTGTAAGTGTTAGCACTGGGATGAGAGTCCCAGAAAGACCTGAACGCCTGTGTTAATCTCTGACTGGGCCTACAGCCCATCACTGGGGCCTGTAATCTAGCTGGGGTGATGTTGTTATCTGTAGTGGAGAGTATTCAGCTGCTGCTCTTGGCTCCTACTGGCTGGGACATGATAGGCTTCCTTATGTGTGTGTGTTTGTGTGTTTTTTCTTCCTTCCCTAATCCTTTGTGCCTCTTGTTTACTTTATAAAAAAAAAGTCTTTTTCATCTTTACTTTTGTGCCACACCTTATGGTCTTTTTGCAAACTTATTTATGCTAGGTTTTTTGTTTTTCCGATGGCATCTTGGAATACTGTATAAATGAGCCACTTCAGCTCATCATTGAGGTGACAGGAGAATAGCAACCTCGAAAGACTAACAAGTCTTTAAGGGGGTTGTGTTTGCTTTATTGTTTTAAGATAACAACTCAAAAGGAAATCAGAACATTCCACATACATGTCCAAACTTTTGTCAGCAAATCTTTGACATATGGGAGGTTTGGGAGAGTGATGAAGCCAATCCATCTCATCCAGACATCTCTGTAACTCAACACAGACTCAGAGGTCAAAGTGTTATACTTTTAGTCTTTTTTTTTACCTTTTTCATCAGACAAGGGATTCTCCATCATCAGCAGAGAGCCATTAAGGTGTCTCTTGCTTAATGGACTTGTCGGGAATCCAAAGACAGGCTGAAGATAGATGATAAATACTAAAAATGAAGATGGTTTAGGTGTGGGAAGATTTTGCGGGAGGGTAGGGGGTTGTTCTGAGTCCACATTGATTCACCTGTCAAATAGTGGCGTCTCATCTCCTCTCCAACAACAAATTACTTCCTCATCATCACTTCCATCAAAACAATACTGCGCATATGAGAATGGCATATGCTGCATTCCTGTTAGCAATTTTTTAAGACGTAATACCTGACTGACACATGGTGGAACACTGAGACTCCACTCTACTCAACAAAGCTGATGTTCGGGTAGGTTTTATCAATGAGTAAGAAATCAGAATCATAGCAGTGATGCAAGCTGCTCAACATGGACTGTAACTCCTCTCTCCATCACATTTGGATTATACCACTTCTCTGCAAACATGGGAATGTGTTTTTTGCTCCACAAGAAATGAGTTAATGATTTATTTGTAATCTACCCAGAAAGGCTAGGAGAAAACCTTTAACTCACTCTTTTTCATTTATAGACACAGACAGACTACAAGGATGTGTGAGGGGTGTTGAGGAAGGGCTACTGTTGAATTGAAAGACACCAGTGGGCATCCATGTAGTCAGCTCAAGCACAGAAATAAATAAAGCATGCAGGAAATGACATTGTTGCTGCAGTAAGGCTTTAGACTGACCATCCTTCCTTGCTGCTCTTACTTTGGGGATCTCAATGGCATTAGTATACATAGCTGCACAGCTCTAGTCTGCCCTGTCTGCACACAGCATCCTACTGTGCATTTCAACAGCCCTTTCTATCTCATCTCTATTCACCTCTAACTCATCCCTATTGAGACGTGGCCGTGCTGAATTCATATTTGATCATCTAGAAATTCATTACAACCCATTGCAACAGATCAAATCCATTTATTTATATGTGCTTATCAGTGTGTACATATAGATATATGTATGTATATAGTGTTCTGCTGTCACACTTTAGAATGTTCTGCATGCTACTAATGGAGTTGGACACTGCCGAACAGCTTGCAAAGATGCTTACGTATTTGTCACCTGTCACATTTTTAAAGGAATCTAATTTACTTATCTCGCTTACTGCCCTTTGGGAATAGTTTAAAAATGAATTTTGCAACACTGTTTGGATGTTTTGCCAGAGTAACATATGACTTTTAGTGGTGTCTTTTCTATTTGTTAAGTGTTATTGGAAAACAGCTTTGAACTTAAGCTCCTACCACAGGTTAAAGGCTGCAACCAAGCAAAATGGGACACGGAAGACATAGTGTTGAGCTAGAAGACACATTGTATCAAACAGCCAACTGAACGTGCCATTACAGTTCAATAGCTTCTGGTGGCCAATCAGATGCTGCATTTTGCAGGTTGTCACTTGCCTTCTTTATATGGCAGTTTGTCAGTGGTAAAAGTTCAACCACCAGACCTCTATCGCCCTGCGCCTTCGGGTTCAGTCACATTGCTAATTCATTTCTTCATGTAACTTCTTGCATATATGCATGTTTCTTACCCCCCCCCCCCTTACATGCCGTCTTATGAAAATTCCCCATGTTAATCATTGCACTCTCCTTTCTGTCTCTGATTTTTATCTCGTTGACAAGAATGTGGATATCAATTTAAAACTGGACTTTTTTTCATTTGATTTTTTTTTTTTTGCAATTAGAGAAGTTGCCAGACACTTAATTCAGACAAGATATCCATGAAACTATTCAGCATTTGAATCTATAAAATCTGTGAAAAGTTATTTTAAATTCTTCAAGGGTAAAATCAGAATTTAGGTGAATTCATTAACTTAAGCAGATTTGAAGCTGAGAGCCTGTTTTATGACTTGCCCAGTGATTGGATGGGAAATATTTCCTACAAACATAATTTCCCTTTTGCAGTTTTTTGTACACTTTCTTTCTTACACAGCAGAAATAAAAATGAAAAATTAAAGCTGGGGTTGTGCATCTCAGCGTATGATGGCACACATGAAATCTGGGATGATCCGTTTACAATTTTAGCTGACTAGCCCAAATGGCCAACAGCTAAGACAAATAAGTCATTTTGCAGACAGCTGCGTTGTGAGAAAGAAATAGACTGGACACCCCCACACAGTGCCACAAAAATGCATGCATGGTGATACAGGTACCATACCATATACACCACATAAACAAACAAACAAACAATCAAAAAAAGGGAAAGAAAGAAATGCTATTCCATTTTTATTAAGCAGCGATACTCAGGACTCCATCAGACTGGACCATATCAAAGTACTTCTTTTAGTTATTGGTTCCTTAGGTAAGCGTAAATTTCAGCAATCAGACACAGTGCTGTCCTAGTTTCCTTTTTCAGAGAAAAGATGTGACATCAAACACAAAAAAGTGGAGATCTGGTGTACTGTGTCCCGTTGTGCCAGCTTTTTAGATCATAAAATGTTGCTTGATTTTACAAGTACAGAATCTCTGCACTTAGCAAAAAGGCAAAGCAATGCCCACCCACCTCTAAGCAGGTCTAACATAAAAGAACATCACATGCACACTGAACACGCTGCATGAAATGAGTCAATTGCTCATTTGCACATAATGTTCAGAGTCAACCCTGTTTGGACAATTTGGGCTTGTAGTGGAAAGGAGCTGGCTGTAACTCTGAGTTTCTCTCAAACTGACCAAGCTCCTCTTTGTATCCTATTTAAGTGATACCCCAGATACCTTTGGAGAAAGGTTTTATTCTGTGTATTATTTGAATAATCATTAATCTCAGCAAATGGCTATAGGTGTGTATAGGGCCATATATCAGCCAGATATCAACTATTTCCTTTTAGATCTATATGAAGTTCTGTCCAAAACTCCTCAATTTGCTGCTCCATCCATTCATGAATAATACCCTAAGCTATGTATCCCTAGGTACTTACTGTAAACAGGAGGCAACAACTCATCTGCAACTCAGGGTCAGCAATTTAAAGGGACTGCAGTCAGGAATTATGAAAGAACAAACAAGCATGTCCAGTTTTTTCATACTAATGGGTGATGAAGCGTTAAAAACCAAAAAGAACGAGCCCACCCACGTCTCTCTCCGTTGCCTTGAACAGGGTGTGTGCTGCATAATGTGCTGCGATTTAGTTGCCGAATTTCCCGCGCTGCCCTGCAGATGTGACGTCAAATGACGCTACATCCGCGTCCCCGCGAGTTTGATCCAGGAATATGACGGTCGCGGTAAATTCAAACACTGCAAGGGATAGTTATGGATTCTTCTGCCGTCAGCAAACGATCCAGATCAACTGAAAGACACTAAAAAGTGTAACTACGAAGAAAAAGACTTTATCAGTGTAGTAAACAATGTTATAGCTTCAGTTTGTGCAAACTCCCGTGACGGCTTGGCTCGTGGCTGCAGTTTCCCGCAGCGCCAGTCGCGGAAGTCGTGAGTCTAATTTCTTAATCTTGCCTCAAGTCCCTTTAACCACTATCTATAGGTTAGGAACCATGCTGTTGAGATTGGAAGTATTAATTCCAGCCACTCTGCATTCACCTGCAAACAAACCCATAGATAGATGAAGGCCATTGCTGGATGAAACCTGTGGGATCTCATTATCAATTATTGCAAAAGAAAAAGAAAAGAAAAAAAATGATCCATTGTCTCAAGCTGGTGGAACAAGGGTTTGACCAGACAAAGTTGGTCAGCAGATGGATGGACATAACAAAGAAAGGGCAAGATCTTTGACTTCTGCGGAAACATTATCAGTTTCTGATAAATACAATGGCATATTCTTTTAGAAAGTAGCCATTATTTTGTCTATGTTTTGTGGGTATTTTATTTTTGCTCTAGACACAAAAAATCCCACAATTGGCCTCAAAAGTATGGGCACAATTCATGTTCTCTTTGTCATGAGACAACTCAGAAGATACAGAAAGTAAGAACACTATGAAAGATGAGAATTGCAGTTAAATTAATCACAACAGTTAAGATTACCTGTAACAAAGCAACAGTCCATATTTCTAATCAAGAGTGTGGTGACAAAACTTCAGTCCTAAAAAGTACCACAAGTTTCCTCATAGATCTATTCCTAATTGTAACAAATGGATCTAGAGGATATTCATGCAAATTTTGCAGATGGTTTCAGCAAGCAATGTGCAACTTGTGAAATGGAATATCTCTGTAATTGAAAACATAAGTTATAGCCTCTTTTCCTTCATATGGATCCCAAGAGCCTGTTTCATTGAAGGAATCACACTGAGGGAGATGAGGACATGGCTTTCGAATGTTCTGACTGTTCCAATCTAACAGATTAATGAGTCACACAGGCCTATGCCAACTCTGCCCTCAGGAAAAGAGGACACATGATGCTCCATATCAATAAAAAAGGACATTTATCCGTCATTCCACAGATGGAGTGAGATTGCCTGAAAATGGCTGTTTGGGAAAGGGCAAATTTATATTAGAGGTTAGCTCAGATTTTTGTAGTGGGTTTTCCATATGTCACTAACTGATTCACACTCTCCATTTCAGCAGGCAATTTAGAGTGTAACATTATAAATCCCTACCAAAGCTATCTGAGGTATTATTGAAGTAGGAAGGTGACAAATACAGCACCAAACTAACTGCGACCAAATAAAAAAAACAAAACAAAATCATATTAATAAAGTTAAACTCCAAAATATTGATAATGCAGAATTATTCTTTGTTAGAATTAAGTAACAACCCTGCTGTAACACGATTTTCACAGAGCAGTATAAGAAATTTTCAACACCATATGCTTCAATTCATATTCTAATGTTTGGTTATTGATTTTTTCTTAATGATGACTGAACATAGGTGAAAGGAAATATAAACTTCATTAATGTCTCTCAGTGTTTTCAGATTTACAATAGGCCAAGCTCCGACATTTGATGCCTATGGCCAAAAAGAAAAAAAAAAAATGGAGCAAGTCTAACTTAGCAGAACTCATTATCGTGGAGTGTATCCAGATTTCAAAGCCCTGGTACCGAGTGTGCAGAGTTTTGTTCCACATTTAAACTGAAAGTTCAAAAGAGCTAAAAAAAGATGCTTTGCCCCCAGAGTAATCTTTTCCAAATAATGCACTGTTTTTGCCTCTAAACTTTGTGAAGTAAAGGCAGCATTTTTAATGACCTCAGTTTGAGCAGAGAAGTTGGAGACCTTTTCTTAACTGTCACCAACAGACCTGCAGGGACATGGAAGAATCTCCTAAGAACTCTGGAGTTTCCGTTTACTTTTTAACCACCATAAAATGTATAAAAGTAGAGTGTTGACAACATTTTGTATTAGAGCTGTCGTCAAAAGTTAGATAGCTTGAAAATACTTGCAGAAGCAAGCTACAATGTAGAAAGTAAGGTCAGCAAAGCCCATGATGGTCAGAATTTATGCCAAATTTATGTTATATAAGTACCATAGAGTAGGAGATGCTTCTTCTACATCTTTAGGTGTAAAGCAGATTAAGAAAGTAAACAACTCTCCTTCAGTAATGAGGTTGGTCTGTGATGTACTGGGCAACCTGTCCTGGCTGTAAAAGCAATTGGATTCTTAAAAAAGGAACCACAAACTTATATCCTGACAACTGTGCTGACCACACCTGTTGTTTACATAAATGCTGGTGAGTAATTGCGCTTAAGTCATGTTGTCACGGCCAGGTAGGAAGAGGAGGAAGAAGGTGCTAAATACAGCATGCATAAAGTTTATTGATTCAATTTTTTAAACCCAATTTATTTATTTATTTCTTAGTTAGGTGTTACTCTTATGAGGTTGGCCAGTAAGTGAATCTTCTTGTCAGAAACAAGTGTTTTTTCATGCTTCTGCAAGCTTGCAGGTGTGTTTTATTCCCCTGTTGACATGAAAACTCACATACAGTAACCATGATGCCAAAATCAAGTCTTTTATGTTCCTTTAAATGCACCATCATGCTGCCTCATGATGTACCCAATAGTTTTTTTTTATGTCTATATAGTACTCTTTCACTTTCTTCACAAGTTGCTGCTGTGCTGATTTTGCAAGCTCAGATAAAAAGCTGTGGAGCCAGCTGAAAAATCTCCAGACAACAATGCATCTCTATCCAAACATGAACTGTAGCTGACGTTCTCATGTGGCAATAAAAGTTTGCTTGTCTTCAAGAAGGCCCCACCAATGGAAGCATCCTGTTTAAGCTCCTCTCTGTGCTGCTGCTAGCGGTTGTTCATCTCCTTCTGAGAAGAAAGGGTTTAGACTCTGCTCACCCCTCATATTTTGTGACGCTCCTTCAAAGACTGATATTGTGTCCTAAAGCAATTAAAGCGTGGCACATGCTTTAATTGCACAAAGTGCAATGCAATTAATGAAGTGATTTATGCAGCTATAGAGCATGGTGGTTTGTGACTTTAATTTTTATTAGTTTTTGATTGCAACTGCACAACAGTAAGACCCATAGAGCTAGGGTGGCCAAGTCCACTCTCGGAAAGCCACTATCCTGCAACTTTGAGATGTATCCCTTCTCCAACACACCTGGATCAAATGAATAGCTCCTTACCAGGCCTCTGCAGAGCTAAATGACATGCACATGAAGTAATTTATGCAGCTATAGAGCATGGTGTTTAGGTCCAGTCGTGTTTCTTTCCCCTATATGAACAGGCTGATAGAAGATAATGATTAAATCTATGCACTTTCTGCAAGTGATGCAAGCATTAACAGTTTATGGGCTTGGTCACCTCATCGTTTAAAAACCAAGCCCAGTACTTCATAAACATTGTGGCAGAGAATACAGAACATTTGTCATGACAAGAGAAATTTAATTCAATGACTGTCACATTATTTAATTGAATCTTTATGTTTTTACCCTGACTAACAAACAATATGCAAGCTCTGGGGTGTATTTAATAGAAATTCTGAAACAACTGTCAGTGTCATCTTTTATCAACATGGACGGATTCATTTTACCGAGCAGGGAGAAAAGTAATTATGACTCTTAATTGAAACTGGCAGTGAATTAGAGTGAGGGGAGGGGGATAAAATGGTTTCCTCAGCAATGATGAGGAGAAAATTACTCACTGTGTTATCGAACCTAAATCAGAGCTCCAATAAACCTGTACTGATGTCATGCGTTTGCTGGGTTCGCCTTTTGAAATAATTACACCAATGGGACATTTGGGAGGATTGACACGCACTCGCACATTACCCAAATATACACATTTTCACTCATCTCCATCTTTCAGTAATGATACTTATAGGGAGATAATGTTGTCCTTGTGGAAGAGGATATTAGTGATTAATTCACATTGAATAGTCATCCAAAAGCTAGTCTCCAACTTAATGTGTGCATTAAAATCGTCACTTGCAGGAATATTAATAAAGGCACAGTTGAGTGTATTCAGTACTGTCTGGCAGTAACGGCACTGGGATGGGTGTAGACTGAAAAAATCCCTGTAAATGAGGGCAGAGGGGACTAACATACATAATTGACAGGAGATTGATTAGTATCTGCAACAGGCAAAAATAGTGTTTAGAGACAATAATATGAGGCTGAGACAGAGACAATGGAAAGCAAACAGGAGAAAAAGGCATCACACATTAAAAGTGTTATTGTAACAGAAGCTCCACTCATCACTTTAAATCACCCACACACTTGAAAAACAGCCATGTTGTGTTTAAAAGGAAAATTATATTAATTACCTTTAATTATGGAAAGAAAAGGCTCTAACATGAAGATTTACAATAATATGAAATACAGGCGAACAGACAAAAAGAAAAGCTAGTATCAGCAGAGGGCATCAAACTGATGACTACAGTTTTGGCCTTGTTGTGTTTAAGAGTTGTGTTACTGTAGCAGAGACTCTGTGTGGTTGTCATTTGGGGCACAGTGACATCTTTGATGTCTTACCAGTTCATGCTCCAGTGCACTCTCTGAGTGACAGCTCTGATGTGCCCACTGACAGACAACACGGCTCAAGGGGATGGAAAGCAGGGACTCGCTATCTCTTTAATAGCAGAGGACCTCCCAGTTTCACTGGGAAATGATCAGACTGCAAAGTCAACTGGCAAGCAAATAATGGCGGTCATGATAAATAACCCCACAACCTAAAAGTCACCATGAATGTCAAAGATTTCAGACTGAGAGAAAAGGACTGATCAATTCAGCACTCACTATTTCAGAATGTGGTTAACGATAATGTTGATCATATTTAGACATAAACGATGAACTGTGTACTATACGTGCAGTGGTTTGCAGTGTGCCTGCATCTTTTATCAATTATTATTCAATATGTATTAGAATAGAAAAATAATAATCTTATTTTTTTTTTTTTTTGTGATATCTGGTGACATCTGCAAATCGAAGTGGTCACTGCTTTGGTGTTTTATGCAGCATTTTGCATCAATCACTCTGCATCAGTGTTGTCATGCTACTTCAAGTGGCCGGACTCGTGGCAGCTTGCACACGCCAAAACGAATAAGCGTGGGCTGTCATAGAGAAGTAGCTAAAGGAACTTCAGACTGCCTCATACAAAACAAACAAGAAGTTTTTTTTGTTTTTATTTTCATAGTGACGATAAAATGTTATAGGTATGATATGCTGAGTTTTTGTGTATTCTGTTTGGCTAACCGACTACAAACAGTTTTTAGTAACAGATCTAGTTGACTGTGTTGAGATTTTGTTGTTACCATTACCATTGCGTCTCTCTCATTTTTTTCCCTGTTAATTTTCCTGATCTGTTTCTGCCTCTCATGCTGTAGGTGTGGTTTTTAAATCTGAGTTTCCACAGGAAACAGATGCATTCTG
>JALJCO010008171.1:0-18143 GCA_023101725.1 Atherinomorus stipes | reverse complement strand
ACGACGAAGCTGGATTAACATACCCGGGATTTCTCTCTGTTACCTGGTTAACTTAACCAGACATCCACGGTCTTGATAAACGGGACTAGGAAGCTGGTTATCAACTCAGTAACTGAACCAGGGTTTCCAATCTTAATCAGTGCACGCTCACATAAAAGGGGCGGAGTTTGAAGCGTCTGACCAATCGCAGACATGGAGAAACAGAGAGCCACATATTTCATCATGGAGGAGCAGACGATGATACTTCAGAAATATGAAGTATTCAGGATCATCATTCCCGAATGAGAACACGACATTATCATTCAGGAATGAGAATAAATGTCTCCATTTATGCAGCAGCAACACAGTCGCTGCAGCAAAAGCAGGAAGGAATATTGGCTGTTAATGCGCAAGTCCATGCGATTGTCCAATCATGGAACAATATCGGACTCTGATCATTGAGTGTTCATCACACTACAGCGGTTCCTCAGTGGATTTGCTTCTCATACTGTACATATAAATATTTCAGGCTCATATCGTGCACGTGTTATAACCCTTCACCATGATGGCAGGGGTGGGTGTGCGCTCCATAAATTCATGTTTTCTGCATGTGTGACCTCTTACCCACATTATTTCAGATGCAACGCCAGCGGCGCACGACGATCATGGGAACTAAAGAACAAATACAAAAATATATAATCCAAACCGCTCAGACGAGATTCTATGTCGCCTCACTATTACGTATGAAGGGAATTTCATTTAATATTCGTGCAGCCCACAAGAAAAAAGCAGGTATACAAAGACATGTTTTTGCAAACGTTTTCAGCGTCGCCAACGGTGTGAATCAAACTACCAGTGAATAAATGAATGAATGAATGAATGAATGAATGAATGAATGAATGAATGAATAAATGAATGAATGAATGAATGAATGAATGAATAAATGAATGAATGAATGAATGAATGAATGAATGAATGAATGAATGAATGAATGAATGACGTTTTACTGAGTGGGACCATGAGCATAATTCGGCTACAAAAATTTAGCTATTCAGCTTCATCAGTACAGCACTAATATTTTTTCACTGGAGGTGAGGCGTTGGTCTGTATCAGAATTCATTTAATGAGTCTAACATTAATAAAACGTCAGTGTGATGCAGAGCATCTGTGGTGATGTCGGTGCGGCTGTGATGCGTTACATTTGTGATGTACGGCTCCAACAGCTGACAGATGTAACGGAGTCCAGCAGAGGAAAACCTCCATCTTTCATATAAGATGTCATCTGGCAGATCAAAAAGGTTGCACCATCTCTGAATATTCTCCCTCTTCTAAGAACTCCTCTGCTGGACCTGTGCACCACCATTGACAAGTAAAAGTGGGCCGGCCATTTTCTAAAGAGTGCTGATTGGTCGGGGGCTTTTATGCTCTGATCCAGACCTCTGATCCAGAACTTAACCTGGTCCGGACCAGGTTAGGTGTTCAGCATAAGTTACCGGGGAGATAGAACCCGATCAGAAGTGAACCAGCGTCATAGGACGAAAAACCCTGAAGTTACCTCCATAAGAGAAAATCCGGCTTCGTCGTGGCCCCGGAGTGTCTGACACCAGGGCCACGATTCACAAAGACTCACCAGACCTGGACAAGTGTCACGGCTCCTTGACTTGAAAGGACCAGAACACACCCTCTAAAAAAGAAATGGCAATGAGTGCTTATTTCATTATTGGCAAGTCAGGGCAACGTGCAGGTCGTCTCTTCACTCCAAACTGTTTTTGCTGAGTAAAGAGCGGTGATGGACAGAGCTTCTGTATGTCTGCGGGATTTCTGATCCTAAACAAGGACTGAGTTGATAAAAACTGTAGCTTGGCCTTGGTTTTACAGTTGTAACTTGAGTGTGTTCATGAGATGAGGAGTTTAGTTGCAATGAAATGATAGAAATATGTGACAGGAGAGCTGCAGTTTTGGTCATGGGCAGATGGAAATGTGTGTGTTTCAGGTGATCAGCTTCACACATGTGAGATGAGAAGAACGTTTCATTCCAGCATTCTGTGCTCAGAAAGGCTGCCTAGATTCCACACAGTCGCTGTGCTCCTTCCTCACGTGCATCATCATTTAAAGACAAACCGCTCTCCAGATAGAACCACTTTTCTGAAAATTCTCATTTTAGTTCAGTCCTCTCTGAGAAGCAGCCGTTCGTCTGAGAGCCAGTTAAGCTAAAAACAGCATCAAACATGCTGAATGTCAGATTTGACTTCATTTCTATTCTGCAGGTTGGAATTAAGATTTTAGCCTTCTTTAAAACCTCATTAGTAGAAGTTAAAGGGGAAAATTTGGATGTTTTGAACATGAAACTGTATGATTTCCTCACCAGCAACGCTAGTACATCAACAGTGACCAGGCGCCAACTTCGTCCCGTGAGCTGGGACCTGTCCGGTTTTCAACGTTAAAACAAATAGTTCTGGCTTGTTTCCAGGGTCACAAAAGTATATGGTTTCACTTCACAAATCAATAAGGGTTCGAAAGGGGGATAAAACTGAAACACGAAATCACTTAGCCACAAAAATTAGGACCCCACAACGCTCGGCACTGTTGTCTCCGCATTCATATGACTGCTCGTGCCGCCTGGACGACTGTTGCTGCGCTTCTCGCTGCTGTTTACATCGTCTGTCACTGTTTATTGTGGAACAAGCTAGTATCATGTCTGACTACGACACAAGTGATGATGATGATATTCCGTTTCACACAACATCAAAGGGATACCTTTATAAACGGGAATACACAGAAAAAACGGCACATCCCGCTATTTACGATTTAGAATGCGCCGTGAAATTGCATGTGTTCATTGATCCTTCAGTTTCCAAAACGGCGCTGGCAGGAATGCGCTCAGCTGCGAGGATGTGCATGCAGGTGTTTGTGTGCAGTAGCATCATAAGAGAGACCAAGGCGGATGGCATGCCTTCATGTCAATCGGATAAATAACAGCAGACTACCCAGCCGTAGTAAACAGGCCTACTTCTGGTCATTTTACAAAAAACAAAAAACAATAAAACATCTGTTATCTTCTGTTGTAAAAAAAAACATCAGGACAGAATTTTTGTTTTATTTTAGAAACATAAAGCAAACCTCTCCTCGCTATCCAACATGAAACCACCGTGTTTGAAATGATGCTTTAGGGCAAGTAACATTAAGTTTGAATTATATTGACATTTTTAAATACTGATTGATGACCAACAACCTCAGTTCATTTCTGTAGTGAGGACAGAGCTGCATCTTCCTCCGGGAACGACAGGTTCTCTGTTCCTGCTGCAGAGTGTCGGCGTTGTGACGTTTCATCCCTCAAACACCGGCTGCAGAGATCTGCAGCTGCAGGTTAATGAGGTTTTGTCTCACCAGGTTTTCAGTCCTAAATGCATGGTATAATTACACCACTTTTGTGTGCAGCACTTTGTGATTTTATTTGTGAAATCGCTTTTTTGTCTTCTTAGTATAGAAGAGAGCAGCGAGCTTGACTCCAGCTACAGAGCACTGTAAAACGCTTCATTTGTGCGAATAAGACGTGTGTTTGGGGCATGTTACACCTCAAATTTGCGTCAAACGCGCCGCTCCAAGGAAACGCACGTCTATTCACGTCTGTATTTTGATTTAACATGTAATTCATTCACACAAATAATTTTATTCGCATCTAGTGTGAACACAGGGTTAGGTCCTATGGGGCTCACTGGAAGCACACCGCTTCCTCTGTCTGTCACTGGATCACTGATCAATCATCCATCCCACAGTCACACAACAAATGCCAATGTAGATATACATATTATATATATATATATATATATATATATATATATATATATATATATATATATATATATATATATATATATATATATATATATACACACACAGGTACTACCCCAAAAAATTAGAATATCCTGAAGCAATTCACGTATTTCCATAATTCAACTTAAAAGGTGCAATTTACATATTGTATAGACAAATAATATGTAAATCAATATATTTCAAGCTTTTTGTTTGGATGTTGCTGATTAGAAGTTGCAGCTTAAGAAAACCTCAAATTAAAAAACTCAAAATTTGAAAATTGTGAAAAGCTCCAGTATTGTAGGTTCAGAGTGTCACATTCTGATCAGGTCAGTAATCCAAACACCTCCATAAGTACCCTGAGCCTTTAAAAAGTCTCTGTGTTGGTTTAGAAGAATTCACAATCATGGGGAAGATGCTGATCTGACAGTTGTGCAGAAAACCATCATTGACTTCCTGCACAAGGTGGAAAGACACAAAAAGTGATAGAAAAGAAGCTGGATGTTCTCAGAGTGTCTCAAAGCACATTAATGGACAGTTAAGTGGAAGGAAGAAGTGTGGAAGAAAACGGTGTAGAAGCCGGAGGGCTGACAGCAGCCTGGAGAAGATGGTCAGGAAAGGGCCTTTCAAACGTGTGGAGGACTTCATAAGGAATGGACCTGTGAGCTTCATCAAGTCCAGCATCAATGCAGCCGTCTACCAGGACATTTTGGAGACCTTCATGCTTGCTTCAGTGGACCAGCTGTATGGGGATGCAGACTTCATCTTCCAGCAGGACTTGGCACCTGCCCACACTGCCAAAACTACAAAATCCTGCTTCAACAACCATGGATCACCATGCTGGATTGGCCCGCAAACCCACCAGACCTGAACCCCATTGAAAACATGTGGGGCATCGTCAGAGAAAGCTGAACGGGAAGATAGCAAACAATAAAGAAGAGCTCAAGGCTGTGATGGAAGCATGTTGGTCTCCATAACAGCTGAGATATTCCACAAGCTGCTAGCATCCATGCCACGCCGGGTTAAAGCTGCTAGCATCCATGCCACGCCGGGTTAAAGCTGCTAGCATCCATGCCACGCCGGGTTAAAGCTGCTAGCATCCATGCCACGCTGGGTTAAAGCTGGTAGCATCTATGCCACGCCGGGTTAAAGCTGCTAGCATCCATGCCACGCCGGGTTAAAGCTGCTAGCATCCATGGCACGCCGGGTTAAAGCTGGTAGCATCCATGCCACGCCGGGTTAAAGCTGGTAGCATCCATGCCACGCCGGGTTAAAGCTGGTAGCATCCATGCCACGCCGGGTTAAAGCTGGTAGCATCCATGCCACGCCGGGTTAAAGCTGCTAGCATCCATGGCACGCCGGGTTAAAGCTGCTAGCATCCATGCCACGCCGGGTTAAAGCTGCTAGCATCCATGCCACGCCGGGTTAAAGCTGCTAACATGTAAGCATGTTAGCAGCTTACATGTTAGCATTTAGCATTACAAGACTGTGTACAGTGGGGATGGGGGGCTGCTGACCTCGACTCGGAACGTCATGGGTCGGTGGAAGGAATACTTTGAAGACCTCCTCAATCCCACCAACACGTCTTCTGAGGAGGAAGCAGAGTTTGGGGACTCAGGCTGAGGTCGCTGAGGTAGTCAAAAAGCTCCTCGGTGGCCGGGCCCCGGGGGTGGATGAGATCCACCCAGAGTTTCTTAATGCTCTGGATGCTGTGGAGCTGTCTTGGCTGACGCGCCTCTGCAACATCGTGTGGACATCGGGGGCAGTGCCTCTGGACTGGCAGACTGGGGTGGTGGTCCCCCTCTTCAAAAGGGGGGATGGGAGGGTGTGTTCCAACTTCAGGGGAATCACACTTCTCGGCCTCCCTGGTAAAGTCCATACGGGTGTTCTGAAATGGAGGGTCCGTTGGATAGTGGAACCTCGGATTGAGGAGGAGCAGTGTGGTTCTGGTCCTGGTCGTGGAACAGTGGACCAGCTCTACACCCTCTTCAGGATCCTGGAGGGGGCATGGGAGTTCGCCCAACCAGTCTACATGTGCTTTGTGGACTTGGAGAAGGCGTTCGATTGTGTACCCCGGGGATTCCTGTGGGGGGTGCTTCGGGAGTATGGAGTGCCGGATCCCCTTGTTCGAGCTGTCTGGTCCCTGTAGGACCGGTACCAGAGCTTGGTCCACATTTCCGGCTGTAGGTCGAATCCATTCCCGGTGAGGTTGGACTCCGCCAAGGCTGCCCTTTGTCACCGATCCTGTTCAGAACCTTTATGGACAGGATTTCTAGTCCAGCCGAGGTGTTGAGGGGATCCGGTTTGGTGGCCTCAGGATCGGGTCTCTGCTGTTTGTAGATGATGTGGTTCTGTTGGCGTCATCGGGCCGTGATCTCCAACTCTCGCTGGAGCGGTTTGCAGCCGAATGTGAAGCAGCCGGGATGAGAATCAGCACCTCCAAATCCGAGACCATGGTCCTCACCCGGAAAAGGGGGGAGTGTCCTCTCCGGGTCGGGGTTAGGTCCTGGTCCAGGTGGAGGAGTTCAAGTATATCTGGTCTTGTTCATGAGTGAGGGAAGGATGGAGCGGGAGATGGACAGACGGATCGGTGCGGCGTCTGCAGTGATGAAGACTCTGCATCGGTCCGTCGTGATGAAGAAGGAGCTGAAGAAGGAGAAGCTCTGGATTTACCGTCCATCTACGTTCTTACCCTCACCTATGGCCATGAGCTGTGGGTCATGACCGAAAGAACGAGATCGCGGGTACAAGCGGACGAAATGAGTTTCCTCCGCAGGGGGGCCGGGCTCTCCCTTAGAGATAGGGGGGAGGAGCTCGGTCATCCGGGAGGGGAGCTCAAGTAGAGCCGCTGCTCCTCCGTATAGAGAGGAGCCAGATGAGGAGGCTCGGGCATCTGGTCAGGATGCCTCCTGGACGCCTCCCTGGTGAGGTGTTCCAGGCACGTCCCACCAGGACCAGACCCAGAGGGAGGCCCAGGACACGCTGGAGGGACTACGTCTCCCGGCTGGCCTGGGAACGCCTCGGGATCCCCGGATGAGCTGGGGGCTGTGGCCGGGGTGAGGGAAGTCTGGGGCTGGGCTATAAAGCTCTGAATGGTTTAGGCCCCAAAATACATCAGTGACCTCTTGACCCAGTATGAACCTGCTAGACCCCCTCAGGTCATCTGGATCCGGCCTTTCTATCAGTTCCCAGAGTCAGAACCAGACATGGAGAAGCTGCGTTCAGCCTATGCTCCACATGTCTGGAACAAACTCCCCAGAAAGCTCAGATCAACTGAAACACTTAGTTATTTAAATCCAGACTGAAGACCCACCTGTTCCCAGCTGCATTTACGTAATTTTATTCAAAAGTTAAAATCCGCACGTCTCTGTATTCTCTCTTTAATCTTAAATGCTTTTAATTCTGAATCATGCTCAATTGGTTTTTTTTGTTTTTTATCTCCCTTTTGCTTATAATGTTTTATGTAAAAGCACTTAATTGTTCTGTACATGAAATGTGCTATACAAATAAACTGCCTTCCATTTGGGCTTCCCTGAACAGCTGCCCCCGCCGACCCGATCCTGGATAAGTGGCAGACTGTACAGTACAGTATATATAAATATATATATATATATATATATATATATATATATTATATGTATATATATTCAGAGTTAGATTGTAATTATGTTTAACCCCCCACCATTTTCACTGCTTGTCTACAGAAACTCTGCCACAAATAATGTAAATGACTGATTTCACTGCCAAAAATAACCAATTATCAGAGTGTGAGCAGACAGAAGCCAACACTGTCATGCTGTCTGTCTGCTGATGTTCCAAGTCCTCCCGGATACAAGTTACTAAATAAGAGCTATTAATGATGGGAGCTTGCAGTCAGAGTGGAGGGTGTGTTGGTGGAGACGATGAGTAGCCAGGACTTCTTTTCTCCAAGTCATGTCCCATTTACACAGAAGCATTTTAGTCAGAGGTGATCCGAGAACTGCAAGTCAGAATTGGCTGTATGACTCAGCTCTGCTGTCCATGCGCATGCACAGAAGAAGGGAGCAGCAAAGCCTCCTGGGATCAGAACTGAGTCAGGATCAATATCAGACACAACTATGCTAACAGCATCAAACCCGATGTGCTCCCAGTGGTGGAAACCATGTTTAGATACTAAACTACAGCTCTGACTGATAATATCTGCTGTTATCGAGCTTTTTCTCTCAGAAGCTGCTGGATGGCTGTTTACTGAGCTGCAAAGCCTCAGAAATACAGCCCGAATTTAACCTCCGGCAGGTGGAAACCTGTCCCACCTCTGAAAAGGACCGAAGCTGATCAGGAAAGTTTTAGTGTCCAAAAGCAACAATGACTGTTGGAAAACCAAGTTCATACAGTAGACCTGCGTTAACTGTTCAGACCTGAACTTGGCATCCACTCACCAGACACAGACCACATATTTCTGGTTACTAGGACTAAGAATTCTCAAAGTTGAACCTAGTTGGATTCCCGTCTCTCTCTGCTTGGTTGGTATGCAGTCTTAATGTTCACCTTCTTGTCCTCCTCTCCGACCACTCCCTTGCCAGATTGTATGTTGTTGTTGTAAGCGTATTGGCGTCCTGCTGCTCAGCCGTCCCTGCTAGTGTGGCTTCTAGCACTTTGTCCAGATCTTGATCTAGTTGTTTCCATTCCGTTGTGTTGCCCATCTTGGACCATTTGATTCGTTCCCTTGCAGGGTGGGTTTGGCTCTTTGAAGAGGCATTAGAAGAGTTTCTCCTGACGTCTTAAAGGAGCCCTATCATGAAAAAGGACTTTCAGAGCTTTTCAGCATGTTACTGTGTTATTTCCTCATAAAAACTTCATTTAAGTAGTGTTTTTCTTCATTTGTGCATATGTGAGTGATATATATGAATATTCAGGCCAAGCTGTAGCTTCCTTAACATAACTGACTGACACCGGTATACACAACGAGGTGGCACCAATCAGGAAGCGACAAACACGCATGCGCAGCATCGTAGCAAGACGCCCTCGTTGTTGAACAGAAACTCTTAGGGCCTGATTTACAAAGACTCCAAATTGCGAGTCTAATGTCTTTGCCTCGCAAAAAAAATAGCGTGCGCTGTCATTTTAGCGTTTGCGGGTGATCTACAAAGATTACACGCGCAATCTGTAACAGGCGCAAACAGCAGGATTTAAATGAGGATTTAGCGTGCGCTCCGACTGCGCCACGGAAAGTTCAGAAGAGCATGTGGTAAACGCAAAATGAAATTCATCCTGATAGAGAGATGTTAGTTTCAGAGACATAATGAGGCAAATAAAAAACAGAATATAAGATAAATATGAAGAGTTCATTTGCAAAAAAAGACAAACGCCATTTAGAAAAAAACGGAGTTGACTGCTTTTGCAAATAAACTCTTCATTTACTTTTTGAATATTTTCAGAAAATCAAGCTCACGTGAAGTAGAGGGTTTTAATGATGTAAAATGGAGATATGACGTTTGTACCCGACAGCAACAAAAGCAGTTAACTCCGTTTTTCCACAGTGGCGTTTGTCTGTTTTTGTAAATGAACTCCTCATAATAACTATAAATAAAAATAATGCAGCAGGTTTCCCTGTGGGTCGTAAGAAGAGGCCAGTTTAAGGACATGGATAAGGACACGCTGTTGAAGATGATCTGATATTACGCACAGACTGTGCGCTCTTTGGCACAATGCCAGGCGCGGGACCAATTGCCCCCACCCCATGCAAAACTCAGTAAAAAAAATAGTATCATTAGTTTGTGCAACGTTACTGGTTATTTTCACTGAGTTTTTTGTGGGGTGGGGCCAACTTCACGCAGGAAAGCAACCTCAGAGCAGCAGCAGTCGCTGCGGTGTGGGAGGAGCAGGAGATGATTTAATTTAAAAATATGCCATTGGCAAAAAGTAAAAGAAAATAAAAAGACATAATTAATGTCAGCTTTAACTACCATGATGCTGCAGCTGCAGATGTTCTGGTTCATGTCTAGAATTAACTCGTGTTTAACAGTGATGTTGATTGTTATTTAATTAAATAATGAAAACTTGACGTGTCGCCTGAACACATCATGAGAAATGATTCTGACCCGATGTCTGCAGTCCTGCAGCAGAACCGGTCTACCCGATGTCTGCAGTCCTCAGCAGCCGCTTCTGACCCGATGTCTCAGTCCTCAGCAAACCTCTGACCCGATGTCTGCAGTCCTGTGTGCAGCATTCTTTCAGCCATCAGTGCGTAAAGCTGCCAGTTATACCTGCTTTTCAGACGTGCTAAATTACACGCAATCTTTTGCGCCCGCTTTCCGTTGAACGGTTAATAGATCACATTGCGCGTGTTAAACTGAGGTTTTGCATAGTCTCCTCCCAATATTTTGCGCCTTCTGGCAGAAACGCCTAGTTTGCATATTCATCTGCAGCAGATGCGCAAAATGGACAGCGGCGCTATTTTGCCCCTTGACAGGCGCAAACCTCCTTTTGCCCTGCTTTGTAAATCAGCTCTGGCGGATTATTGCGTGCGTAGAAGATAGCGCCTGTTTTAACAAGCGCAAACCTTTCGTAAATCGGGCCCTAGTTTCTTCCTCAGAGAGTGTGAATAGGTTAGGATTCTCTAACAGCTGCAGGAAGATTTCCTCAGAGACAAACAGCCATCAGCTAACAGACGTTTGATCCAGAGTTCAGGAGTTTTTCTTTTTTTTAAGCTCTAGAGGACGGCAAGATGGGGAAAATGTGGTTGCATTCAGCGTGGGAGTTTATTTGTTGTACTGCACGCATGGATTTGCCAGAAGTGGTTGGATTATAACTTCAGGAGCAGAAAAAAAAACTCAACTTTGTGTGTGAACTTCACTCCTGACAACTTCATGAATGTCGGGCAGTAAAGTGTTTTTTCTCGGGGATTACTTCTGAAACCTGACGCAGTTCCTACTATAAAAACGCCTCATGGAGAGAAAACAGCACCGGTGAGTGAAAACGTCTCTCAGCTCAATGCTAACTGTTAGCCAATCATTTGTTTATAATCTAACAGACCCCTGATCAGTCCAGTGGTTTCCTTGAGCACATAATCATTATGTGAACGGGTTTACGTGAACACAGTTATTATAAACCTGCCTAGTGTGGCTGATATGATGGATTTGTTGCAATTGGATTATAACTGGACCGTAATGAACTGGACGGTAAAAGTGTCCTGAGATGATTTGGGGTTTTTAATCTAAATAAACCTGATAATTTGATGAGTTTTTCAGGACCTTTTTTTTTTTTATGCCCTATGATCACAAACATTTCAATCAAACTTAAATCTTACAAGCCTTTGTGGAAATGGGTCAGTGACAAATACAGTTTCCAAAGAGATATTTTTAAAATGTTATCACAAAATGTATGGAAGCATATTTTGTGTTAAAAACAGTCATGTTTGTTAAATTACATTTTAAAGTGTTTAAATCCTTTTTTTTTTCTTTACTGTATTTCTATCTTCTAAGCATAGAAAAAATCAGGTTGCGCAACCAATTATCTACAATATATATATGTATTTTCTTATGATTTTTATCCTGTCAAATCATCAGCAAGTATCTACTTGGACTCTTACATTAGCTTTAGTATTCACTAGCATGTTAATACATGTTTCACTAGCAAGGACCACGCCACAACAAAAGGAGTGATGATGCGATATATATAAAGATTATTATTATTATTAAAGGAGATGAGTATATATGAGCGACCATGTGGGGGTCTTCAAGTGAGTCCGGCTTGGCCCCTCAATGGAACCCGAAAGAAGAGAAGGAAGCAGACAAGGAACAAGAATGGAGGAGACTGTCAGATGATGGGAAGAAGAGGACAGCAGGAAGGAGAAGGGAGGCAGAGAGGGGGCAAAGGCCAGGGAGGGGCAGCAGATGGAGAAAGGCCGACGAAGCAGGCGACGGAGGAAGGTAGAGGAGATGCAACGAGAGAGGAGGGGAAGGGAGGGTCGTCGAGAGAACGAGGAACGAGTTGATGAGGGAGCGAGATTTAAGGCTGCTGGTGATTAGTGAGTGAGGCAGGTGTGGTGAGCGTGGTCCTGCTCCTAACCTATGTTAATGAATTAACCTCATTTAAACTAAATGAAAGAGTTTTATGATAAAATGACAGATTCATAGTTTTACATCAGCTGACATTGAAAGTGTAGCAGTCTACGAATGAGTTGGAGAAAAGCTAAATTTATCCATATTTGATAGAGAATAAGAAACGTTTTCACTCACCAGTAAAGTCTACTTGCATCCTCTGGCTGCAGCAGCATCATGTTTGCTGTTACTGCCTCGTTATTATACAGTTAAAGTCACGTTTCTATGTGTGTTTACAGTGTTTGTTTCATGTTCTTTATAACGGCAGAAAAATCATCCCTGAGATGAGGCAGAAACTGTTCGGTCTCAGATAATCAATAACAGATAAACGGCGAGACAACAGCCGATTAGCAGCTGGACATCATCTTTCTGAACATCCGTCTTCTCTCTGAACCTCTACAGCTGAGGCTGAACTCTCCCAGCAGCAGCTTCCTGATCACCGCCAGAAACCTCCTCTTGTCCTTGAACTGACTCGGCAACAGCGGGACATAGAAACTGAAACGTTAGCTTAGCTTTAGCTTAGCTTTAGCTTAGCTTTAGCTTAGCTTTAGCCGGCGCAGCTGCTGAGTTTCTGCAGGTTTCAGTGTTTGTTTCTGTTCCTCTCAACATCAAGAGCTCAAATCCGGAGGCGGGACTCATAAACGCCCGTACTCATGATCCGTGGTGGAAAAAAAATGCTTTGCGTCCCGTTGTTTTCCTTCAGAGAGAGCGGTGTCACCGACTCACGAACCGGGGAGAGATGACTCAGTCCGCCGCAGGACTGCCGCCGCATCAGAGCGGGACACCGTTTTCTCTGTTTCAGCACAAAATCCTGGAAAAGCGAAGATTTCTGACCGCAGAGAAACTAGAAGAGGAAGAAACTGTCGTCCCTCCAGACCGAGCTCACGTTCGGCTTCCAGGACGGTTCATATCGGCTCCTCCGTCACTTTCAGCAGCTCGCTCCACTTTTCTCCACATTTGGTCTCCAAAAATCTGTAAAAGCGCTTTTTATGAGCCGTGAGACGGTTTTGCTGTTAGCAGAGACATCTGTGGACAGGGACAAAGGGAAAATGTCCCGCTGCTGTTAGCAGAGACATCTGTGGACAGGGACAAAGGGAAAATGTCCCGCTGCTGTTAGCAGAGACATCTGTGGACAGAGTCAGAGGGAAAATGTCCCGCTGCTGTTAGCAGAGACATCTGTGGACAGAGTCAAAGGGAAAATGTCCTGCTTCTGGGTTTGTTGAGGTGTAACGGTGCCGGTTGTTGGTGGACGTAAACACACGAATGTCCCACTGCTTGGGGGACATTCGTGCCCCAGGTCATCCACTGTCGCTTAAACACTGAAAACTTCAACAAATACAGAATGATGGTGCTGAAACATCATGAAATGAATCAGATAAACAGGAACAGATTTCTTTAACGGTTTAAAGACCGTAGAAGGTCTAAATGTGACACCAAGCATCTACACATGATCTCAAAATGAAAACTAATCAGGTGACTTAGAAAATAATTTTTTTAATGTCATTTTCCACATGTTCATGTCTCTACATGTATCTGTGGCCTTCAGCATTAAAGCTGTGATGATGATGATGTTTTCAGAGTCGCCTCCTCCTGCTGTGATCCATGTTTTTATCAGTACAGTCGGAGCGTTCGCCCACCCCTAAGTCACGTCCGGTTTGTTGCTGGGGGGCGCTGTTTTACACGGAGTGACAGGAATTTTCTGTTATTTTCTGACATGAAAGCCCCGTCGGACGAGTATTTGTACATTTCTGCATTGGCAATGTCCACTGTGGACCTGATACACGACAAAGGCTTCTACATATGTTTAAACTGGAGGTTTGCCTTTAAATTCATGTTTCTATGGTTACGCCACCCTGACATTTTAGGACATACAAACTGTTGGACACAAGTTTTTAAAAGATCTCAAAAGCTTTAAACTATTACTCTTTATAAAGGTTGGATTATTTAAAAGATTTTAAACATAAAATTATGCCAAGAGGTTTTATTTTTAATTCATTCTCACTAAAACACCAGATTAAAAAGTTTTCTTAGTATGTTTATTTGCTTGGACAGTTGCACCAGCTGACATTTTAGGGGTTCCTGATGTCAAAACATACATATATATATATATATATATATATATATATATTATTGGAATGTACGGAAAATGTATGAAACTAGAAAACTACACTCAGACACACAAATATGCACATCATGTCAATGACCCAAATAAGCTCTATGACTATTTGAAAAAGTTTGTGTGGACACAACTCAGAGCCAACTGCAGCCTCAGTAAAGCTTTGGGTCATGTTAAATAAATAATGCATGCAGCTTTAACATAAGTTCCTTGCTAACAGCATGTAAGCAGGTAAGTGTGACTGCACGTTCACATCTGTGCAGCACAGCGTAGGAAGTCCGTGTTGTCTGTGAGGAACGTTTGTAGTGGCGTTATGGTGTAAAAGTGCAAACTAAAGCAGCACAGGTCTGTCATGCATAATGGATCACTCCTCCAACCTCTTTAAATGTAAAACCGTCGCTCCTGATTAGATGTGGTGCTGAGGCATACGTGGAGCCCAGCTCGGCCCAGTTTGGCCCCGCTGCACATTAGCACGTCTGTTTTCATCACAACATTGTGCTGCTTGGCTTCTGCACAGGCGAACTGGGAGACGTAACTGTTAAATCAGCCAGAACAGCAGCACACATGGGAAAACTAATGGGAACGCATCAACGGCATGCAGCGGTTCAAAATAACCCGGCTCATTAGTGTATATCACAAACAAACTCATGCAACACAATCAGCTCACCTCAATAACGTTCCATTAGTGCAACATCACATCACACTAACAGATACTACAAACCGGCCACAAACAGACGCAGAATCGAAAACGTTTCTGAGTTTGGAGCTGGGTGATGCAGATTGGGTTTCTGCAGATAAGCTCCATCATACTGCTCTCTGCGCTCCTGGATTGCATGGTGTCGTAGGCGAGCAGAGAGCTGTGATGGCCGGGCAGGCAGGACGAGGACCGGGCTGTCACTGGAAGCACCGAAGCGCTTATTCATGAAATGAAATTACTCTCTGACAATAGCCCCCGCTCTGCTTCCGAAGCCGCCTGTCTTTCCTGAACTGTAAATCCGTTGCCCCCCCGCTCTTTGCCCACTCTGCCTGCAGAAGTGCAGCTGCAGTCGGGCAAATCTCCCTTACCTCCGCACAAAGAAACAGGATTTGTCATCAACATTTTCACACTCTTTAAAAACTCTGAGGGGATAAAGAAAACCCTGATTTGATGATAGTTCCTATTTTCCCCGTGAATACATTCAGCGGGAGAGCGACTGTAGGTGGCAAAGATTTTCCAGCCTAATTTCCATTGCAAAGGAGAAGTTGGAGTTTGTAGCAGGAGGCAAGCAGAGACCGCTCCTGTGATTGGCTGACAGGCCGGCAAACTGTCAGCTCACACCAGCCAAAAGCAGAGGTGGAAAAAATACAGAAAAAGTCCAATTAAGTAAAACTATCTTTACTTTGCTTAAATTCTACTCAAGTAAAAGTAAAAGTACCCATCTAAAAATGTACTTGAGTAAAAATAAAAAAGTACTTAATTCAAAATTTACTCTAAGAGTTACTTAGTTACTTTCAGTCACTTGCTGTAAAAGAAGGATGAGTTATAAATCCAACCCAACACTGTGTTTGAGAAACTTACAGTAAAAAGAGGAAAATAAAAGCAAATCAAACAATCCAAGATGGTGAAAATGTTAAGCGTATTATAAACACACCACTTTTTTTTTTTCTCGATAGAAACATAAATCTGAAATTCAGTTGTCGTTCCAGAACAGCAGTTTCTCTCCATGCGCTGCAGGATGGAGCGTTTCAGATCCTTTATTCCTGCTGCAATCAGATTTTACAACACGCATTGGTGTTACACCTTAGTTTTAATGTTATTAATGTATTTATAATGTCTTTTTTATAGGTTTTTATTTCTGGGCTACTGAATGACAAACGATAAACAAATGAGCACAATGACTGCTGACTTTAAGGATTGAAAAAAGCTCCACGCTGTAAAGAATATTCTGCCCTCTGAATACCAGCACTGGACAATGAGTCAGCGTTTTCATGATCAGGTTCTTGCCTTGTTTGTGTGTGAACACAGAGAGCTGCTGAGATCTGGCCGAGGATGTCCTTCATCTCATCTACGGGAATTCAACCCCTCAGCCTTCGTCTCCATCTCCTGCTCAGCATCATCATCATCAGTGAGATTTCCTTTCACTGGACGATACGACGAACAATCCGTAACGTTCGACAACATTTTCTCCTGCGTTTCAGGTTTTACTCAGTAATGGGGGACGTGAAGTAAATTATGGGGGTCAAAATGTACTTGAGTAAAAACAAAATGACCTATTTTAAAAACTACTCAAAAGAAGTAGTACAAATACTCACAAAAACTACTCAGTTACAGTAACTGGAGTAAATGTAAGTAGTTACTTCCACCCTCTGGCTAAAACTCATAGAATGTCATCAAAGTTGCAGGTCTCCGTTTTTCTACAGGAACAAACACGAGTGTAATGGTGGTTTTTAGAGAAGGGCCAGACTGATACCATCAAAATGATCTACGGTACGTTCTCTGTTTCACCTTCACGCCTGACCCCAGAAACACGGACAAACTACACTCTTTATCAAGTTTCCTTTAACAAACTTGAAGCAAAACAGACAAAATGTTTTTCACGCTGTACCACCGTGTGAAAAGTCACAATGATTGTAGTGCAAATGGTGTCCACAGAGGGCAGAAATCAGAGCTACACAGCCGGCACTGAGTTAAGTTTTTCATATCCACCTTTTTCCAGCTCCCATGAGCCCTTGCGTGGAAATATGCAACCGACTTCTGGTTTCGACCGGAACTGGCATTTATTTACATGCTGATGTTCGTACTACTCCACTTTTTACCAAGTTTTTAGGTAAACTATGTGGCTGTCACAGCTGAAACAGGACAACGTTACAATCCCTCTGCCTCGTGAAACAGAGGAGGAGGAGGATGAAGATCTGGCCAAAAATAACAAACAGTAGCATTATGAGCTCATTCACGTCTGGCTGTGAAGCAATGAGCAATCGTAAAAGCTTCAAGGTTTATCACTTCCTACACAATGATGATAATAATAATAATAATGATAATAAGAATAAGAATATTTATAACAATAATAATAAGAATAAGAATAAGAATGATCATAATCATAATAAGAATATTTATAATAATAATAATAATGATAATGATAATGATAATAATAGAATATTTATAACAATAATAATAATAATAATAATAATATAGTAATGATTAAATGTGTTATTATTGTTATCATTATTATTATTATTATTTGAAGAGCACCTCATCCGAGCACACCAAAGACACTGTACAGAGCAGATAAAACATTAAAACCAGTCAGCTAAAACATAACAGGGACCACATAACAACATTGGATTGGTGCATGTGGACTTGGGTAAAAAGGAGTTTTGAGTCTGGATTTAAAGAGGGGGAAACGTCCACTGTAAGGAGATCGATTTCAGAGATGGAGCAGAGTAATACACAGTAATAAGGTTGATCGTGTTTTGTTGTAAGAGATGGGATACGATCTTATTTACCCAACAGCAGTGGCGAACCATCAGGCCTTCACCTTCAGACAAGGCCTTAAGAATTAAATGAGAAAAAAATTCTTCTCATTTAAACTAGTTTTACTTTACCTAACATAAGTATATACGTATATATATATATATATATATATAATATATTTATATATATAATGTATTTAACAATTAGTAATCAATACATTTAACCATTTTCTCTGGTCTGCGCTATAAGATTGAGCCAACTGTCAGGATGTTATCCAATCAAAATGGTCCATCTCTGTTCAGACCCGGTCAGGCCTTCATGAATCCTGGCGCAGGCAAACATATGTATTCTGGTTGGAGAATGATGCGTAAACTGACCAATCATGGTTTGATTTTGTGTGGGTGGGACAGAAACCCCCATCTGTAGGCCTTCGTGAAGTCCTGAAAACGCCACCTTCATCTGAGCAGAGCGGTAAGAGCTAGCAGAGAGCTGAACGGTGAACCAGAGCCACGTTGTGGCTCTTTCCAAGACGACTTTTGCTGAAAAGCATCAGATCATATAAAACGGACCAACTCCAGAATTAGAGTGGAAGATAAATGAATCCCCGTGTCCACCTCCTCTGCTGAGCACTCGCGGCTCTGAACCAGGACCAGAACTGGACAGGATCAGCTTGGAAACTGATGTCACTGAGAAAAGACTT
>JALJCO010008169.1:0-16527 GCA_023101725.1 Atherinomorus stipes | reverse complement strand
AAAGGTAAATGGTCCACAAATAAGGACCTGTGAATCTGTTGACATTTTCATGTCCCTTTTACCTGCTGGCTAGCTGCTTTGCAACCGGCCCCATAGTGATGAACTTTGCTCCCTCCCTCAGCTGCCCTCCTTCTCCTGAGTTCTCCATTCTGCTGGCATTCTGCATTTAACACCCATGATGAATAAAATTATTTTAGAAATCAAAGAATTTGAGGTAGATTTTAATGTGCAGCATTTAACAGTGTGATTGCAGATGCATCCCATATTGTCTCAGGAGACGTTACAACCCCTACTGGGTCCAGGCTCTGGGCCATAACAGGAGAGACTGCTGTAAACAGAGGGCCTCATGCTCCCATGAGACTGTAGGCTATTTGCGAATGCAGATTTGTGCCAATACCCGCTGACTAATAATGGCTTTGAGAAGAGCTTTTATCCCAAAGGTCTGTAGGGACTATCATAGATAACCCATTAACTAAATGTGAAGAATGAGGGGAAAGCAGTCAGTCATTACGCTAATTTGAATATGTCAGGGTGGAAGGTATCCTAATGTATTGGTAGATTTAAAAAATTTTTGTTTGCCCTATGCCCCCCACCCCCCCCCAATTTATTTAATTTATACAAAAGCCTCCTAACAGCAAAGTAATCTGAATAAACGGCTAAGTGAAAGATGCCAAAAGTCCAAGTAACAGAGAAACAAGGAATTGACATATAATCTAAGCTTTGATTTGGTTTTAACCAAGTTAAAATAAACTTCCATCTCGGTCCCATCTACTGTATTATGATAAAGATAATGAGTTCAGACTAGCGTTTCA
Organism: Atherinomorus stipes; assembly: GCA_023101725.1. Lineage (NCBI taxonomy): Eukaryota > Metazoa > Chordata > Actinopteri > Atheriniformes > Atherinidae > Atherinomorus > Atherinomorus stipes. The sequence continues at coordinate 15,715 of JALJCO010008169.1, read as the reverse complement.
GAATAGTTTTACTGCTGAACATGAGGGAAATTTAGGATTTTCGAACAAATGGATTTTAAAAAAACTTTTGCAGCAACACAGAAGGAGCTGACCACAACCTTGTTGTTACCCATAAGTTTATTTATTTTCTAAATGCTGTCTTGTCTAATAAACATAGTTTACTTTCTGAAGTGCCCATGATGCTAACAGATAGCCTTTAGGAAAAACAAACTCCAAATGCTAGCTACTGGCAGGTTGACCAAGGCTGTGTCCAAAGTCAGGGACTACATCCTTCAAAGGATACGCCCACCCAGTCTGTGTAGGCCGGATCCTTCTTAGACCACGTAAGGCGGAAATGACGGGCTGTGAATTTATTTTTCCGTTAGTTCTATTCCCCACACGTCTGACGCGCGCCGCTGCAGTAAAGCTGAAAAAGAAACAGCTAGCCAGAGAACAGCAAGCTTATGCTGAACTTACAAGGCATTAGTAGTCGTTTATCTATTCATTCTATTTAAATTATTGGTGAAATTAATGCTTTGCTGCAGGTAATGCCAGATAATGCTGCCCTTCACTTGCATTATATTGACATACACTAATAGCGAGAAATGTAATTATCGTCAGAAGGACTCAGAGTGACACAGAAATGTTATTGTGAGTAAATGCACGTATAAATTCTTAGAAATAAGGTCCAGGTTGGAAAAAAAGAAAGTTATCCTTTAAATGACAGTGTGAACGCACTACACACTCAATAGTGTCTAAAGTACCCAAGCGCACTGATTGAAACCAAAGAATGTAAATAAGATGGACGTAGTATCCGATTACGTCTGAATAGAGGAAAGTGAAGCCAGTTGTGCATGTCCCACCATCGCCATCTTGCCGTATCATGTGTGTGTCATCTCTCCCGGAAAATACTAAAATGGGCAAAGCGTGGCTGCGGGGCAAATGATTGACAGCCAACATACTCTGGGCTAAATGCAAACCAAGCTTACTCAAAACTAACAGGAGTTAACGAAGATTAGCCTCCCCAGCGGCAGGATAAAGATAAGACATATTTGGACTTTCTCTGAGCTGAATAAAAAACACCATTTTGTTATTGGCCAGGCTTCCAGTCTGCCGCACGTCAATAAAAAGGATACACCACTAATTATGTGTGATTTCAAGATAAAATAACATCTAAACGGATGAATTTTAAAAAAAATCACCCCCTCACAGTTGACATGAAGGTAACTTTACAAATAAGGTTGCAGCCAATTAAAAGTTTCTGTAAGTCAACTTGGTCTCCGGACAGATCATCCTGTATAATTACCATACCTATCCCTTCTGCTGAGGAGGAAATCTTTTTTGTAGCTATCCATACTGCACATTTGTCTTGTTATTGAACAGGTCTGAGGACACATTCTGATTCATAAAGGCTATACCAGTAAAGGTGACGTTTCAGCATTGTGGACAGCAGAATTCTTTGCTGTGTACCATAAGCCACCCAAGCCGTGACCACTTAATTTGCTTACTTTTTATAGTTGTTGAATAGGGATGCAACAATACATGTATTCATGTTGAACCGTTCAATACAGGCATGCACCGAGCCGTGAGCATGATGCATCAAATATTGAACAATTTTGAATTTTTCATGTATTGTATAAACTTGTCTTCTGATGTCGTGCTACATGTATGTGTTGAAAACTCACTGGATTGGCATTCAGTTAGTTTGTTACAACATGCTGCCTCAACTATACTCAAAATGCAAGCTTCCCCACCATCATTTAGATTTGACATTTGGAATCACTTTGGTTTTTATAATGTGCATGACCCTGGTGGTAAGCGCCAATGACAATGGTTAAAAACAGCATGAAATTTTACCTTTTAATCGAAAAAAATATTGAATTGTGATACTTAAGTATCAAACGAACTGAACCATAAATTTGTTGTATCGTTGCACCCCTATTGTTGAATTTACTTTTTGTCCCTTATTTAATGTTTAATTTTTGTTGCATTCCACGACTTAAATGAAATGATAGCAAAATTTAAAGATAATACTTTAAACACCAAAGACAGAGAGGACAGTGATGAACACAGATAGCAGCAAACTGCACATGGCTGCTTTGTGTGGTTTATTTAAGGGGACTAGAGGCAAGATTAAGAAACAAAACTCGCAACTGGCGCCTCAGGTAACTGCAGCCACGAGCCATGCCATCACGGGAGCGTGCACAAACTGAAGCTATAATGTTGTTTATTAACCCTTTACTTCGTAGGTACACTTTTTAGTGGTCTTTCAGTTGATCTGGATCGTTTGCTGATGGCAAAAGAATCCATAACTATCTCCTACAGTGTTTGAATTTACCGCGACCGTCTTCTTCCTGTATCAAAACTGCGGATGTAGCGTCATTTGACGTCACGTCTGCAGGGCAGCGCGGGAAATTCGGACACCGAATTGCAGCGGATTTTGCAGCACACAGCCTGCTCAAGGCAACGGAGAGAGACGTGGGTGGAAACGTTATTTTGGGTATTTAGCGCTTCATCGCCCATTAGTATGAAAAAAATGGACATGCATGTTTGTTTTTTTTTAAATTCCTGCCTGTGGTCCCTTTAAGTTATTTAAGTGTTGTTCAGCTACAGTATTCTATCCAAGTGATTAGTTCTTCTTATAGTTATGTGCATGATAAGACAGAAAATGTTGTATATGTATCTGCTCTGTTGCTTTTATTAGCTTAAATAATCTGTGAAAATTAAATGATTTGAGGATTGTTATTGTCCTTTAATGAGATGCATCTGAGAATTTCAGTTGCAGAAGAATTTTCTGCATTAACTCTGTTTTTAAAATGTGCTGTTGTGCACTTTTACTGTATGCATGTGCACTTGGCTTTGGAAGTCATGGTACACCCCTGAAAATAAGACTCCATCATAAGCCACTGTGTACTTTTAATTCTACATTATGTGAATGATTAATACCCACGAGACATACTGTAGTTGTATCCAGGTAGTTTTAAAGGCATTATAGAAGATGTTTCTTTCAACAATTTTTGCAATATTCGGTAGAATTGGGTTCACTACCCCATACGCTATGATTAATGAAAAGCTTTAAATATATAAATATTATTATACATTGACTGTGAAAGTAATGGGGCTAAAAAAAAACATCCACCAATCATTTCTGTATTCCTTAACTTTATCATTTGTCTACTGGCTCGTCAATCACTTTTACTACCGTAGTAAGAACGGGTAACAGGCGAGACTGATCAATAAGAGTGATTGATTGGCGAAAGTAATGCTGATGTTTGCAGCAGGTAGCTAACATCATTCTGCTAGCAATTAGCAATATTCAGACAACGACATTCCGTTAACTTGCGTTTGGCATGATGGGAGAATCTGTACCTGCTGTCTGCTAAACACCAGAGTAGCTCATACATGTTATTCTGTGGCTGGAGGAGAGAGCTGTGAATCTACCAGGTTGGTCTTGCGCATGCGCATTATTCACTAACAGTCGCTAACTCGCTAACAGTCTCTGCTTTCTGAAATGCCAAAACATCTTCTATAGCGCCTTTAATCAAAGCTTTTCACTCTCTGGCCTTCAGTCTGACTGAAGCATGAGGACATTAAAACAAGCTTCTTATCATGTTGATAAGGTTGAACAGCAAAAACTGAAGCATTGCTCAACCTAACTGGGAGACATTTGGGCTGAATTGATTTTTTCTAATTGCAGAAGTTGAGCAGCTCTGGGTTATTAAGCAAGTTTTCTGCTCAATAACCCAGACAAAACTAGAGCTGATTCAGTTGCAGTTTGGTCATGTCTCATTAAGTTTCCTATTGCTGTGTATTGTACATGATTCTGTGGAGTAATTTACCAATACCTGCTATGTATTGTCAGCATTTGAGAGTTGCTGCTGTACTTGTACAGTAAGATAAGACAGTGGAATTAAAAGGCTCATGTTGTCAGTGTTACTGCTTGTAATTTTGTTGGGTGAAGCTATTCTGCAGTGTTCAGATGAGCTGGTTCCTTTTCTTGAAGCAAAGAGACACCTTAGAGGGTCATACTGTAAACGAGACCAATCAGAATCACAACCTCGAGCAGAATGGGCCACTGTTGCTATGGCAACAGGTAATCCTCTTCAATGATTTTGAAAATTTGTGGTTTAAAGGAGGGTTATGTGATTCATGAAAAAGGGGGCATTTTACATTCAGTTTTTCATCATCAGTTACACAGTGAAAGAAGACTTAAAACGCCAGAACTGAAGATTCATCACCTGACATCAAATCTGTCTGTGACTGTATCTCTTTTGATCATCTTTCATACATAAGCATGAAAAACTATGCACAGGGATGAAATATTCAGGAAGGAGCAGCTAAAAAAATGATCTGTTGATTGAAACATTTTGTATTAGAGATGAGTCTTGTTCATTGTTAAATGAACCCCCCCATCTCCCTCCAGATTAGTCTGAGCATATGGCTGGCTTATGAATGAAAATAGTATGCAAATTTTGCTGTTTGAAACCTTCCAAAAATTGTGGCTTTTTTTCTATGCATTTGAGAAAGTTACCATAAAAATAAGAAAAAGAAGAAAAAAAGTTCTCAGATGTCTGCATCCATAATACATATATGAACAAACTATGTGTTCAGGGGTCTAAAAATACCATTCGCTTTAACCAAATAGGATTTTAATGGACCTCCTCTTCATTCATAGGCCCAGAGGGCAGCGCTCCAAATTAAATTTTTCCTTTCAAGAATATCCTTCATCCTTTAATGTCTGCACTTAGAAAAAAAAAAGTAAAGGAAAATAGTTTCTTTCCATTTTTCCAATTCCTTGGGGTAAGAATAATAAGACTTTTATGTTACAAAGCAATGTTATGAATATATTGTAGCATTCAGTGGATTGCAAAGAATCATGGGAAACATAGGAAGAGTTTATTTGCAAAAGCAGTTAACTCCATTTTTTCATCTGTTTTTGCGAATGAATTCTTCATACATTCAGCAGGAAAGTACTTTTTTGATTGCTACTTATAATGTTAAGTTATGTAGTGTATGGGTTATGTTTGCATTCATGTAACAAAGATACGCAACGAAGGCCCGGGCGGGATTCGATCCCAAGATTCTCAGGTGAGAGTCATGCGCGCTTACCACAGCCAAAGGGACATCCCTGTGGCCAAGTAACCAGGTCGCATGATTGATCAAAAGCATAATGACAGGACTGTCAACTGCCATGTTTAGATAGTGTTATTTGGATGTTGTGTTATTTTTTACTTTTTTTTTTTAAGTTGACACCATGAGTGCAAAGGGCAGTACAGGAAAAGAGAGAAAGATCACCCTTCCTTTATAGAGTTGTAGGTGATGAAGGTGAGAAGAAATGGGAGATCTGATGAAAAAGATTCTGATCTGGCTCTTCAATAGTTTTCCATATAGTAAAACTTAGAGACATCTAAGTGTGGTTAATTTAGTATGTAACTGAATGGTAATTTGTGTTGGTAAAGACGTTTTTCATGTTTTTATGAAGCATTTTTGCCTTTAAAATACACAGAACCACTGGGGGTGAAAACATTCAAATAGATTATTTGATTTTCAACCCATCTCTTCACTTTTTCTAGACACATTTGCATCTAAATCAAGCTCCTCCATCTTTAGAGCCGGATTGTTCACAAAATACAACTGACCAGAAAAAAATAACACATGATATGATATGGGATATGTAACTCTAATGATTTCCTCTCTGATCTGATACCAAGTAAAATAGAGGGTGGAATAGATTATATTGATCCAATACTTATAGAAGTACACTTATAGAAAAACTTAATGTGCTTGGAAAATTGAAAGTAGATAGTAGATAGTACCTACTTGCAGCACCAAAGGACTTAGAGAATGACATCTGTCTTGCCTCGCACTCGTCCTTTATCTTCCCTCTTCTTCAGATTGCCTCATCATTGCCATGTCATATTCTGTGTCATGATTGATTCTCAGATGTCTGAAGAGGGTTTTGATAGCAATGTCCTGATCAGGCTTTTTTGCACTTGAGTCCAAGTCATTTGATTTTGAGTATTGACTGATATAGAGACTCGATCCAAATAAAAATGTAATAATTATGATTTAGATTCAGACAGTTTCCCAGACTTATTCAGAGGATGGCCGCAGGATGAACCATCTGATATATCACTCGCGAACCCCAACGTATGTTGGGGGTCATGGCTTAAAACATTTGGAAACCACTAGTGTACACTGTTTAAGCTAACCAGCGTCAACTTCATCAGTCAATGGTAGCATTAGCATCACATTTGCTGTTCCTTTCTCCAAACTTTGCACGTAAAAAGCTTGTCTGATGGTCTCAAAGTTTACCTGCTGATAGGTTCCAATGGGCAGTGGTGGGGAACCCTGGTCCTCAAGGGCCGCTGTCCCTTAAGGTTTTCCACTTGTCCGCACTCCAGCACACCTGATTCAAATCAAATGGATCTAACAGCCTAAATGACCCAAATTTCAAGTAATTTTATTAATTTATTCATCAGTACTTTAAATATCTGGTATCTGAAGTATCAATATTCCAGAAAAGATACACATCAACACTGCTGACTGTTATTGTGTCATCAGTGTTGATGGCTTGTTGCATTAGGCCTCCATACCTACAGGTAGAGATGACTGAGTCAGGTTTACTTTAACTGATTTTTAATTGGACATTGTGATTAAAATTAGCTCTACCAAACTGTTGAGCAGGACATTGAAATGCTATTGTCATTCAATATTGAACTTCCTGTGTTCTTGCATTTCTTGTTTTCGACTTTTTCTTCTTAACCTGCAATTCAGATTAATATGGGTTTCATACAGTATTAAACCCAGGGTTTCTTAGTTGTGAATATGAGTATGAATGGTAGTTTTTCTTTCATAACTGACAGGCAACTAGCAGGATTCCTTCTACTGCTCGCCCATGGTTCACTGGGACAGGCTAAAGCTGCCCTTTGCAAAGTATGGCTGATGGATGGATGGAGGATTCATAGACACAAAGTATAAACAGTTTTTGAAATAACATGATCTTTTGCCTCTACACACCATTAGTGCTGCACATGACAGAATTTTAAGCTTGATGATTGTATATTTGTGGCAGAAATGCACCTTAAAGGCCTCCTTCCACTGAAAACCCATTTAACTTGCTTCTTCTGAAATACGGAGGGTTTCCCCTTGTTTACTTACACATGCTGACTTGCTAGTGTTGCGTTCCCCCCAGTCGGCTGTGCTTCCTCATCACAGAAACAATACGAAGAAAAGAGCGAATCGGGAACAGCCTTGCCCTTCTACGTAACATTGCAAATAGCGTATCCCACGTGGGGTTTCTATCTGTCCATTGGAAGGCAGGTAACCCTCCACTACACACTAGAATTAAAGACGGCACGACTGTAGCTTCGGAGTTGAGAAGCTAATTAGCTAACTGTTTGTTAGCAAGGCGGAACAAACTTGTTTGTCGGCTCTATTTCCTGTCTGTAGCGAAATAAGAGCGGAGGGCGGAGCTTCCTTCATACACTGATGGGAGCCAGCCAATCAGACGGAAATTCATGAGAAGGACCCGGAAAAGCTGCCGTTGGACCACAAGCCTCTCTTCTAGTATACAAAGACAGCTGGATACTAAGCAACCAGAAGGTTTTTTTTTTAAACAGAAACGATGCAGAATGCATTCAATAATAATGGAGAACACAGAAATATTAATGAAATGACCACGGAAGTACAACTTTAAGAGTCACAGTTTTCCTCAAAACTCCATCGGCACACAAGCCTGAAAACCTTCTTTTCTTCTCATTAGTTTAGCTTTACAGTTCAAATCACAGAGAAGGTAGACATACTGGCAACAATTTTCTGCATTTTAAAATGCAACTCTCCCTGTTTAGCTCTATGGGATTACATAGGTAGGCTAAGATAGCAGGAAATTGCAACGTTGGCATTACACCCTGTAGTGTTCTCAAGATATAGAGCACAGGATTTGGTGCAGTAGCATCCACTCAGTGTCTGAAAACAACTTTACAGGGAGTGCAGAATTATTAGGCAAATGAGTATTTTGACCACATCATCCTCTGTATGCATGTTGTCTTACTCCAAGCTGTATTGGTCGGAAGTCTACTACCAATTAAGCATATCAGGTGATGTGCATCTCCGTAATGACAAGGGGTGTGGTCTAATGACATCAACACCCTATATCAGCTGTATTAGGCAAACATAATTATTAGGCAACTTAACAAAAAACAAATATACAGTATACCCATTTCAATTATTTATTTTCACCAGGGAAACCAATATAACAGCTCAACATTCACAAATGTACATTTCTGACATTCAAAAACAAAACAAAAACAAATCAGTGACCAATATAGTCACTTTTCTTTGCAAGCACACTCAAAAGCCTGTGGTCAAAATACTCATTTGCCTAATAATTCTGCACTCCCTGTATTTGTAATGCAAGCTTAACTGAAGCTAAATCCCAATATAGAATTAATTACTTACAATTACTTACCTTGTTGAAATAAAATGTATACATGAATTATATGGAATTTCTAATACAAGTTTACTGTAAGATAATTTACAGTAGCTTGTACTATAACATGTCAGTAGGCCCTTTTTGATGACTGCCAATGTAACTGCTAGCCAGCACATGCTGGGTTGTTTTTATTAAATTCTCATCATGAGATATTACAAGATATTTAATTTTTAAAATCGGATGCTTATTGGATGTAACCAATTCATATTCACGCACTTAGCATGCTGCGGTTTCTCCAAAAGCTAGAGTTGTCAGCTGTCTGGTTGAATGAAAACATTTTCAGGCTTTTCATTGCAAATTATGCAATAAAAGGGAACATTTTTCTCAGTTGTTGGCTGTTTCCATTTTTCTTGTTGAAGATCAAATGGTTAACTCCCTTTTATGTGTACAGAAGTAGATTGTCAAAATAGTCAGCAGCATTATATAGCATTAAAGCTAAAAGGAACTGTCCACTGCAGTGATGCAGCAATTAGCAAGATAACCTATGATTCATACTGTAGCCTGCATGCTCACTTAAACATTATTTGCATGCTGCGTGTGTTTTGCACTGGAGGGAAAACTGTAAATACAATCACTCTGAGAGGTACCCCTTCCTTTTTGGAACAAACTGCAACTCTGACTTAAGATACATTATTCTGTGTCAGCTTTAGGACTGAGGCAAAATTCTAGGAAGTGTGTGTAAATCAATGTAATGTCCTATTAAGTGAAGGGAACACTGTGTGATAGAACAACATTGGCACAAAATCCCTTGCAGAGAAAGGAGAGCTATAATGCCAACACAAATATTCAGCTAATTTGTGCAAGTCCTTCTAATTATGACAGAGCAACCCCATTTGGTACCAGTTATAATAATGCTCGACCATTTGCTTTGGTGTTCAGTGTAGAACAAGTGACACCATCTGCCTCGTCAAAGCTACAGATATCAAACTCGAGGGGAAAACTAGAGTTAATTTGTACAATTAGAAAGAGACATTGTATGCAGTTCTGCCTTTTGTCTGATTAAAGCATTTTATACTGTATGAGAATTGGGCCATGTGTTTAATGCCATTGTTGAACAAGGTTGTGATAAGACGAGGAGTAAAATACACCGAGCTGCCAATCAGCCCAGTTGTGAATGCTAACTCCAGTTGTTATTTACTGAGCTTCGTATCCACCTTATTCTGGACAAAACACTAAAAACAGTAAGCTAAAATGCAAAACATAACAGGTACCACAGAAAACAGCATGGGATTGGTGCATATGGACTTTGGTGGAATAAGACTGTCTGTACAGAACAGAGTCCATTGTACGGAGATCGGTAGGGAGGGAATTCCAGAGATTGGAGCGGAGTAATATTTAACAATAGTAATTATAAGACAGGTTGTACAGTCTTATTAACTTGAAAGCAGATGTAGATTTTTGTTTTTTTTAGTCCCAAAATGCACTATGTTGCAGTCTGGAGCCCTGCAGCCACACTCTCCTAGACTGAGGTGCATATTCTGTACATCCCTCCAGTAGCCACAAATATAACTTTCTCTTGTTGTTAGTACAACCACGGACAGCGCAACATATTCCTTAAGTGTGCAAATACATTTTTCTGGGGTTAATTGTTTAGAAATGTTATGAATGCTCTTGTTGAAATGTTCAACTAAACCTCTAGCAGAAACAACAACTTACACTGTGAGTCAATGGCTAAGCGCCATTTCCGGTGTCTCACAGGAAGTTGATCGCATAATCATTTCTACATCCGCTAGCTCAGGAATAAGCTGGATAGCAGTCCCAGGAAACAAAGAAAATTACAGAACATATTCACTGGCACAAATTGTAGGTAGCCATGCACGCAGGTAGGTGTTTTATCTGTTTTATCCTTCTTATCTGCATTCATACTGTTGTTTAAAAATCGTTTAAAGGTTAATGCTCATTTAATTTCTGTTAAAGTTAATTTCTGGGACTAGTGAAGTAATGCTGGCTAGAGAAAACAGATTTTTTTTTTTTCATTTAGACTGATGATGGCGTTGTTGCCATGAGTAATAAATGACTATTAAACTTCTATGGCTGAGCAAATTTTCGACTGGGAGTCGAATTATTCGGCTATTTTCCTGTAGCGCACTTTGCTAATTGCTATCAGTCTGCAGCAGGTTTTGTTGTCCTCACTTTCTTTCATTAAACGGCTAAGTTACTAGCCTGCTGAGCCGTTGGCTTGGGATTAACATGTCCTCCTTAACTGGCTAAAGAAATATGTGAATAAAGGGCCCTTAAACGACGAGTAAATGTTGACAGTAGGAGGGATCATGCTCTTTTAAGCACTTACAAGAGCTAGTGTAGAAGTAGCTGGCTAGCAGCCGTAGCAGGCTAATAACTAGCCATAGGATAGGACTGCACACAAATAAAACATTAAGTTCTTAACAATTCAAATCTTCTTACATTTTTTTTCTCCGTATAACAAGAATAGACTCGATATTACTTTAACAGCAGCAGCCCAAAAGCCTCATTTTCAGCTCTGCCCAAGATGCAAAAACAGTCAGCCCAGCTAACAGAGGAACATTCTCTGAATGTCCCCTAAAGGTTATATAATGTAACCCTTAGGGGACGTTTAGGAAATGTTCGCGGAACATTCTTTAGAGGTCACAGAAGTGTAACTTTTGGGGAACATTGCCGGATGGTTGCTGTTAGCTGGGAGGTGGGTGGGTGGTCTACTTCACAGCTTACCTCTACCAGGACAGAGTAGATCAATATAACATCAGCAGATGGACACAAACAGCAAACGGAGAGCAGATAAACATGTTACAGTAACGTCCATAAACAAGAGATACACTGTACGGTCAGTTACTAACTTTTATGAGGTCTGTACTGTTCTGATCAGCACCCAGCTTGAGCTCACTTGAGGAGTTCCCACACAGACAGTCTCCTTAACAAAGGATTTCGTTTTTTTTTAAAAATAGTTTTTCCACACATCCCCAGCAACTCTGTTTAAAGGGATATTGTGTAAGTTCTCCTGTGTTTTATTCACAAAAACTGATTATTTGGTTCAAAAGTGTTTTTTCATTAATCAGTAATCACTCCCATCAACAAACTGAAGTGCTCCTCTAAGTTCTAAATTTGCCGTTCGTATCATTCATTTACACATCGAGCGGGGCGGCTCGGTGAAGGCTACCATGTCGTATCGCCATGTTTTTGCGTTCGGGAGAAGCGTGACAGTAGGAAAACACAGAAACTCACCGGACACACCGGAGTTTTCAGCTCAGTTCGAGGTAATGCCTTTGAAAAGTCACCGCGCTGCAGTGGGGAGAGACTAGCGTCTCACTGATGTTGCGTTCACGTGCAGTCGGGCAGACGGCCGTTGGTAACAAACCAGATGTCATTTTAATCAATGAAGCCAAGCGAAAGACGGTAAAACATGGGTCAGGGAAAACAATACGACATCGCCATGACAACAAATCAGATGTGGACTGATGTCACTGTAACTGACGGACCACGTCTTCACATAGAGGCCGGTGATAACTTTACATGCAGCGGATGTCGTCGGTCTGCCCGGTTTCACGCGAATGCAGCATGGAAAGTACGAGGGAGCTGCTCCCGATTACACAGTGTCCCTTTAAGGCTCTTCTACACACATTAACTGTTTATAATTTTTAAGTGTAGGCCTCACGTCGATGCTTGCAGGGGCTGCAGCTGCCACCAGGGGGGCTGCAGCCCCCACAGCTCCCCACTTCCCGTGCCATTGTATGTAGCTGCACTATTGTGTTGATCATTTTTATTATTAAAGTGCCAGTGGCATGAAATTCCAGGTGACTTTTGGTCCCTTTTTAGTCAGACTCTAAGTGCCTAATTACTGTATGAAAGGATCGTTCACCGTAACTCATCCTTGTCATAGAATAGCAGGCACTACTAGTTAGCACTACTGTTAGCACTGCCGTACAATGACTGAGGTTCGGTGGGCGGGACTAGAAGGCACGCTTGCTTCTGTTGTCGTGGTGCTCCCGTGGAGAGGAGGCGGAGTGACACGGAGATACCTGAAGACATTCGCCCATACACTCAGCAGTAACCTGCAGACACGGCGCCTTTCCCACACACTCATGTTTGAGGTAAACATGAGTGTGGGGAGGAAAAAAGATTGGCGTTGTCCTTTGTACGCCAGGTACAGAGGAGTTCTGATGCGAACTGGACACCATGATGTCGGTTTGTTGTCGCAGGTCCCGAAGGGAGGAACTTGGACAGTGTAGTTTGGGGGGAGGGGGTAATTGGCTGGAAGTCATGGCGTCACAAGCTGCACGGGGAGTAAATACACCGAGCTGCCAATCAGCCCAGTTGTGAATGCTAACTTCACCGTGTAGGCAGACACGAGGGAAAAAAGGAAAACGAGAGTCTATGATTTAAGTCCTTCGGGGACATAGGCAGGCTGGGGAAACGAAAATATATGATCAAAAAACCCTCAAAAAACACAAATTTCATGCCAGAGGCACCTTTGAGTTTCCCCTCTGGGATTATTAAAGTATCTTTCATAATCTTCTTCTCTTCTTCTTTATGGATTTACATTTACAATCATCAACAACATTGATGATTTGTCTCATGACTATGGTTTGTTGGTCTGACTTTTCAATCTGATTAAGCATCATTTAAATTATCATTGAAGTAACAGGAAAAGAAATCCAATACTGTTATTCTGAACATTGATAATCTGAGAGGAACACTTCCAGACCACCACACTGTTTGATGCAAGAGAGAGAGGACACAGTGTTTGACCTCATTAATTTTGGCCTCTTGATGAGATGAAATTGAGCAGAGAAACATAAGGGACCGCATCTTCTTTTAAACAGATAATTAATAACAATCTCTCTAGTTCTAGTTGTTTTAAAAAAGGAGATTGTAACTTAGTTCGTCAGCAATGGCTTTGGGGTATAAAAGTGTGTTTTTTAAAAATCACAAATCAAACAAAAAACACAAAGCTATGAATGGCAGCACTTACTGTGCTTGTTGCTATGGAAACGCACTAATTAAAATGTTTAGTATTGTAGAGGCAAAATGACTCATGCTGAGTTGTTAGTGGTCATTTTCATACAACTGCCACCTACTAAAAGTGCTCGGAGCTGCAACCTCATTCTTTCTTCAGCACACAGAAGTCAGAGTTTGACTCAGAAATAACAGAGAAAACCATTCAGTTATTTCATTTTGGTCTGAATTCCCTTAGTTACAGTACCATTCCCTGTCTGTGTGTCAAAGTCTTTGCAGTATAAAAAACTACTTCAGTTTAAACTTCTACATTTTTCCTACAGACTTCTTGTACAAGCGCTGAAAGTCACTGACAAAATATTTTTATAGCAGATATAAAAAGATGTCTTTTGAAGGCAAATTAATGAATGAAGGAAAAGGGAAGTATAACACCTATAAAGATGTAATAAGGAACTGCAGTGTGCAGGTGACATTATTTCTACTAGCAGCTCTTTTCCATGGGCCCGACATATAGTAGTCTTGTATCCTGCAACTGTGTTTAGTATTTAGACAAATCCACATCTTATCCCTGCTCCTAACCATTTGTGTATTAAAATATATGCATTTTTATACTCCTAACCCCTAAACAAATGTGACTGTAAAATTTTACAGTTAAAAATCCTTGCATAATAATGGGTTGGATGGGGCTTGAAATTGCCCTGTTTGAAAGTGGACAGTATAATAGCACCGTGCACCAAACTCATTCTTCTTTACAAACAATTTTTAGTTAGGTTCTTATGCAGTTTATGTTACAAAACACAGACATGTTATCATTTTAAAGAAAGTGCCACCAGTGACTTTGATTATCCTTATTACATTGCCAGTATTTTTGAGAAACTGCAGTGTGTACTGAGAACCATTGTAACCATTACAAAGTGTGAAGTGAGACCATATTACCCACAACTATATCCCATTGTTTCACTGTCAGATGGTGGTGTACTGTAATACCTGAGAATGCTATAAACCCCTTTCAGTACTTAGCCATTATAATGATCAAAACATTAATGTTTTTTAACCTGATCTTTGTCTCAGCAAATCTTGGTTAGGTTTCAGGTCTGGCTGTTTTTTGACATTACATATGCAACAGGTACAGTATAGAGCATTTTTGTTCGTACTGTATGGATCATTCTAAATCTAAGTACCTACTGCATTAATGTCACTTACATCTGTTCATATTCTGAATCTTATAAGTCTTGAGTCTTGCAGCTACAGTATGTTTCCCTATTTGTACTCTAACTGTAATGAGAGTACAGATAATTTGATCAGCTCAGGACTAGTGTGGTGCAGTAAGCTGGCAGGGGGAAGCTTTTTCCCTTGGGTCATCCCTGTTTTCCATCAAGAGAAACCTATCACATCTTTTGTGTTATCAAACACAAGCTTGAGTGCTTTCCACATTCATTTTCAGGTTCTGCGAATCCACGCTTGTAGAATGTATATCTGACTCACGTTCACTCGATCTACCCTTTTTGTTTTCCAAGAGCTGTGAGCAGAGCAGCTTCACTCTGCCTTTGTTTGTCTTCCATTACACTCAGGTTGATGTGAAGCTCTGTTATATGGCATACTGTTAGTGTTTGGAGTCAGCAGGGATTTAGAGATATCTGACAGTAGAGTAGAGAAGGAGCTAAGAGGAAAATGGAGAGAAAAGATAGGAGACTGGGGGGTAATGATGGAGAAAGCTGACTTGAACAGCAGAGACTCATTGAGTGAGAAGTGAAGGGGGGTAAGTTCAACTGAAGCAAAGCTTGACATCCTCTGTATTCTAGCCGTAACCAGTAGATACTTATGGTGAGTAACAGGATGTTCTATCAAACACAGTTTCGGGCTTTTCTCCTCTGGTGACTTTCACTGTCTCCGTCCAATCCTTATAATGAGAGGCTCAACTCTATCAGAGGATCACACAGACCTCAAAGCCAGTCTGAACCTCCTGATGCTAGGCTCTGAGCCCTACTCTTGTGTTGCCAACACATTAGATGGTCAAAAAGAAGTGCCTACAAGACATTTAAACCACAGTATTGCTTTGGTTACAATATAAAGCCACAGCATGTAATGTTTGTCATATACAGAAAAACACAAACTGGATGCCTCTACATGTCCCACCTTAAGGGACCTTATTAGCACATTCACAGTGCACAGGAAGGCTGAACAGTGATGGTGGTTAGAACTACAGCCTAAAGTAAGAAGGTTGCTGGTTGAGCCTCAAGGCCGAGGGGTTGGAACAGTGTTGGGAAATGTGTGGAGTTTGCATGTTCTCCCCATGTATGCATGGCCTCTCTC
>JALJCO010008166.1:0-10391 GCA_023101725.1 Atherinomorus stipes | reverse complement strand
AGATAAGATAAGAAAAATCTTTATTGTCCCAGGAGCAATTTGTTTTACAGCTGTAGTCCTTACATACACAAAACTAAGCAAACAACAAGAAAAAAGAAAAAAAAAAAAAAAAAAAAAAAAACATACTAACTTGTGGATTACATTACATCATGGACAGTGAGATACAGGTATGTACACATACATATGTATATATATGTACACCTACATATACATACACATTCATGTACAAAAAAAGTAAGAATAAATACATTAAACACTATAATTATCTGAGAGTTATTTTAAAAAAAGCCCCAACAACACAATTTATATAGCAGCATCAGCGCCTAAAACCTATTTAAAAAACCAACAGCTGATGGGACGAATGACCTCAAGTATCTATTAGATTTGGCCTTCCTAGCATGAAGAAAATCTCCTCCCTGTTGGTAAGAGTCTAAACTCTGCGTGTAGGGGGTGCCGTGGGTCCTCCAGGATAGTTTTTGCCTTCTTAGCGGCTCTTATTTGAAAGACATGGTTAAGATCAATCAATTCTGTGCCAACAATCTTCCTGCAAAGCTTGACGACATTTCCCCAGCCTGTTTTTGTTCGCAATGCTAAGGTTACCAAACCAGCAGATCATTGCAAAAGTCAAAATGGACTCAATAAAACATGAATAGAACATTTTTAAAAGAAATTTGTCAACATTGAATCCTCTTAACTTCCTTAGGAAGAACAATCTCTGATTGGCCTTTTTGCAAATCGCATCAGTATTCGCATCAAAGGTCAGTTTCTTATCAAGGATAATTCCTAGATATTTGTACTCCGTCACAGTCTCCACAGCTGTTCCATTAATTAATGTTGGTACAGTGGGAGGTGGATTTCTGCGAAAGTCAATTAGCATTTCTTTCGTCTTGGACACATTGAGATGCAAGTAGGAGTCATTGCACCATTGAACAAATTTATCCAAGACAGGGCCATGGCCCACCTCATGGTCTTGCAGAAGGCTGACTACAACAGAGTCGTCTGCAAATTTCACAATGACCCTTGACTCAAGTTGGCACTGACAATCATTAGTATAAAGCATAAACAGTAGGGGTGACAACACGCACCCTTGAGGTGAACCTGTTGAACACAACAGTGGGCTAGATAAAGTGTCATTAACACGGGTTCTCTGTGCCCTGGCCGTTAAAAAATCGACTAACCACCACACAGTGCCAGAGTCGAAAATGGACATTTCAAGAAGCCTCTGAGCTAAAATATGAGGCTGCATACAATTGAAGGCTGATGCAAAATCAATAAAGCACAAACGTGCATGAGTTTTTTGGCCCTCCAAATGTCCAACAACAAGATTCAACAGTGTAGCAATGGCATCATCTACCCCCTTCCTCGGCTGATAAGCAAATTGGAAAGGGTCAATTATGGTCTGGGACATATTCAGTATATGACTTTTCACGATACGCTCAAAAGCTTTCATCACTAGCGATGTGAGCGCCACAGGGCGGTAATCATTCAACACCTTTGGGGATTTGACCTTCGCGACTGGCACCACAATGGATTCTTTCCATAATGCAGGAACCCTTTCCTGGGATAAGGAAAGCTGGGAAATAAATGTAAAAATTCCACTCAAAGCTGAGGCACAATTTTTTAATAGCCGACCACTGATACAGTCAGGTCCCTGACTTTTCCTAACATTTGTATGCTGGAATATCCTGCAGACTTCCATTTCATTAACATGAATCCTGGCTGCCCTCTGATGCAACCCTAAATTTGGCCAATTCATCAGAAAAATCATGAGTATCAAATCTCAAATAAAACTTGTTTAGCTCATCTGCAAAGACTGAGTCAGTTTTATCTAGTTAGACACACTTTTTTTATTTTCCTGAATGCCACCATGGTTTTGATTCCACGCTAAGCCTACTTTACGTATTTCTTCACCAGCTTTTGGGCATCCCTGTACTGAGTCATGTTTCCCTGGTGAAAGGCAAGCTTCTTCTGATTTAAAGCAGACTTGAGTGATTTACTGACCCAGGGCTTGTTATTAGGGTACAGTGTAATAGTCTTTCAAGGTATGATCATGTTCTCACAGAATGTGATATAGCTTGATACAGTAGAAGTCAGTTCGTCTAAGTCTGCACATGAGTCCTTGAAAACTTCCCAGTCAGTAGAGGAGAAACAGCCATTCAGTTCATGGATAGCACCCTCTGTCCATACAGCAACTTCTTTGCGTTCGACTTTCCCTCTTTTGAGGGCTGGCCGATGGAGCCGGGGCAAGGAAGACACAATTATGGTCTGAAGAGCCTAACGGCTCAAGTACATAGGATTTATATGCTGCCTTAATAGTACCATAGCACATGTCCAGTACTTTTCCATGCCTTGTTGGGCATTTTACATGCTGGAAATAGTGAGCAAGGGACCTCTTAAGGCAACAAGAGATAAAATCTCCAAGTAAAAAGTGTGGAGCATCAGGGGAAATGCTTTGCAACTCATGAACAAGATTGACAACAGCAGATGTTGCATTCACCATGTTTGCCCGTGGATGAATATATACCACAGTCATGAATATTTGTGGAATTTCACGGGGCAGGTAGAAGGGGCGAAAAGAAACAGATACAAATTCAATGTCAGGGCTGCAAAGAGCTTTCCTTACAATGATATTCTTGCACCAAAGCGAATTTACATATAAACACACGCCCCCTCCGTGTGATTTGCCAGTCATCTGTGCATCATGGTCCAGCCGGATAGGCTGACCAAAGCCATCAATTGCATAGTCTTGGCTGAGATCACGATCTGTAAGCCAGGTCTCCGTCAACGCGATAACGCACGTGTTTTTGAACTCTGGCGTGTACTTCACGCGAGCTTGCAGCTCGTCTATTTTGTTCCTCAGTGACTGCGTATTCCCGAATACAACAGAGGGAAGTGGCAGGCGGCACAAACCGAGGCTGCGTAACCTCCGTCGCAGTCCTCCTCTCCTGCCTCTTTTCCTTTTACGCACTGCTGTCCCCCAGTCGCTGCTGTTGGGTTTGTGTGGCCGCGCAAGTTCTCCTCCTCTCCGACGCTTCCTCTGTCCTTTCATCGTCTGCTGCTCCGAGCCAGTCTGTGTCTGCCTACGAATCTCCAGCGGAACGCCGACGGGAGGGACCCAGCATGTGGTGCTGCATCCGGATAAGGAAGTCCCGATTGTACTGGCGTCTGTGAGAGCTCCCAGTTTGACAGTCCATGACAGTCCCAGGACTGAGTACATAAGCAGAACTCCCGCAAGATCCATCCGAATAAATCCACCAGATTAAAAAACAGTTAGTAAAACATTCTCACGACAATGGGTTAAAAAACTGACAAGAGGAGACGTTAAAAAGACCAAACTTCACACACTCGCCTACTGCTGCCTGTCGCCACACATGGCAGCGCCATGACCAGGTCTAACCATCTCAGGACTCAACACCGTCCGGGGCAACCTGAATATGAGTCAGGTGTGTGTTTGAAAGGGGAGACATGGAAAACCTGGAAGACTGTGGCCCTCGAGGACCAGAGCTGGACACCCACGGCAATGCAACAATCGTGGAACATAGGGGATTATCACGCTTTCGGTTTCCGGAAGTTGAAACATCTGAAGCTTCCTCTTCCGGGCCAGGAATGGCTCAATGTTGCTGCTCTGTTCCATTGTGTACATCTAATAAACATCGCCAGCCGTACCTAAGTTTTCATGGATTCCCGACTGAAAAGACACTAAGGAAGAAGTGGATGAAAGCGATTTGTCGGAGTGAAGGACCGAAATTTAAAATAAAACAAGGTTGCGCGTATGTCTGTAGTCGGCACTTCAATGATGCAGACTACACTACAGCTGCGTTAGCAAGCTCGCGTTAGCTGACGTTACCAACTTTTCGCTTGTGAAAACACACAAACATCTGAAAATCGGGTCTGTACCCCCCCCCCCCGTTTCCAGTGGAACAACTGGGGACTGCCAAAATAAGGAGACGCTTTCAGATGCTTGTGTGTTTTCAGCCACTAAGTTAGGCACGTCATCGAGCTGGCTAATGCTAGCCTGCCAACACGACTGTGCAGACTGCCGGCTACAAACAAGCGTGTGTCGTTTTATTATAAAGTTCGGTCCTTCACCGCGCGAATCGGTCGTTTAATCCACTTCTTCCTTAGCATCACTTCCAGTCTGGAATGAAAACTTGGCATTGGCGTTTATCCGATTAACAAAGTTTAACAGAGTAGTAGCTGACGGACTACTGTTAGCTGGTTAGCATTAGCCAGCTCGATAACGTGCCTAACTTTGTGCAGCTGAAAACACACAATCATCTGAAAGCGTCTCCTTTCTTGGCAGTCCCCAGTTGTTCCACTGGGAACCGGGGAGTACAGACCGATTTTCAGATGTTTGTGTTTTAAGACGCACAATGTTAAGCACATCAGTAAACGCTAGCTGGCTAATGCTAGCATGCTATGAAGTGCCGGTGTTGTGCCCCACCGAGCGACAAACAAACGTGTGTTTATTATAAAGTTCGGCCCTTCACCGCGGCGAATCGATCGCTTTGATCCAGCTTTTGATCCATTATCACTTTCAGTCTGGAATGAAAACTTAAGTATGTTTGGAGTTTATCGTTTTAAACCAGTATAACAGAGCAGGAACGGCTGGCGTTAACATGGCCCCGGAAGAGGAAGTGCCCAAATGCCGGGGCTTTCCGGTAAGCATGATAATCCCCTATTCTCCACACTAGGCCAGGTCGCTGAAGGTCGCTGCAACCTCCCATCAACTTTTGAGGAACATTCTCTGGGCAGTCCCCTATAAAAGGTTATATGATGTAACCATTAGGGGATGTTTAGAAGAACTTAACGGGTCTTCCTTTGAAGTCACTCCTGTGAGTACAAATAGGGAACGTTCCCGAAACATTGCCTGAAGGTCATTGTTTGTTGAGATTGACCAAACAGGAAATTTGGGTCTAATTCTCTGAAAATCCAGACTGCAAAGTTGCAAAATTTATAAAGTAAAAAGTCTCAAAGGACCTCCGTGCCAATATATATATTTCTATATATTAAATGAAAAGAAATGATAATATAGACGATGAAACCAACTGTTTGGTCTACGATCCGCAAGCCAGATTTTTCTGTCACGTCAGAGGCTTCCGCTCCCGGGGCAGCAGCTGGATAGTACTCAATGAACCACATTTCTAAAAAGCATTAATTCACTCACCTCCAACTACCTCCGCGGCGTCCACCTCCAAACTTTAACCCCGTGTTCGCACCGGACGCGAATAAAATTATTCGCGCGAATGAATCACATGTTAAGGTCAATGTACAGGCGCGAATTGACGCGCCTTTGCTTGGCGCGGCGCGTTTGACGCGGGTCGCGGCGCGATGAGCCCAAAACGCGCGTCTAACTCGCGCGAATAAGGCGTTTTACTCGCGCGAATGGGCATTTTACTCGCGCGAATGAGCGTCTTATTCGCGAATGAGCGTATTTTGCCTATTCGCTCGAGTTAAAAAAAATTCGAACTCGAGCGTTTTGACGCGCGAATGAAGCGTTTTATTCGCGCGTACGATACGCTCCATTCGCGTGAAAAAAATGCCTGAATGAAGCGAGTAAACTTCCAGCATTCGCGCGTTGAAATCTAGGTGCGTACGCGAATGGAGGCGTCCGGTGTGAACACGGGGTAATGCCTCCACGACTTTATCCTTATCCGTTTTGTATGTTTGTTTGTTTGTTTTTGGCAAAGCATCAGTTAGCGTCTGTTAGCCATGTTTGTTTACACTGAGTGGTGATGCACAGACCGGGGATTGGGGAGTGACAGCGACGAGACGAAACGTAAAGGTATTGATTTGTTCTTTCTATATATGGAAGGGCCATCCAGTATAACAAAAAGTGTTTCTGAACACGATTACCAACTCCGGCTTCAGGAAGCTTTTTGTGTAGACACCCACCAGAGAAGTGACGGTGTCAGCATGCAGAATGAAAGTGTTCTAAGTGCAAATACGACCACATCTAAAGGGTCGGAGGAAGACAACGAGGCCCCGAGGCCCAGGCCACCAGCAGCAACCCCAGGGCATGAATCCCAGCCATCACAACACACAGAGACAGACATGCCTCCACCCAGAAGGCGGCAGAGGAAGGCCCATGCCAGAGCCCCCACAGCCATGGGGCACAGGCCCAAGCGGGTCCACACTTTCGTCACAGTGAAGTGGGGGTAACTGAAATTCTGTCTTTTGAGGCTTTCTTACATACCAATAATCTAGAAGTTTTACCTTCAGTTGGAGGAGAAGATGAGCCGAGGTCAGAGCGGAAGATCTTTTCTCTGAAATCTTTTCATCATCCCTGAAATCTACTGAGAGGGAACATCGGTTTGAACAGCAATGCTTTCTGAGAGCTCTGAGTCTGCAGGAACATCATGGTTTTCTTCCCGTTACTGACCTTCTGCTTCGGAGCTGCAGGCAGATAACCTGTGCAGCAGGTCGTTCCTGTTGATCCTCTCCAGAACCTTCCTGGTCACCTCTACAGCTCCAGAAAGTCTGTAGGTGTGCACCATCAGATCCACGGTGTCCCACCTGTTTGCCGGCTGCAGTTGGCTCCTCTTGATGCTTTGGAGGTTGTGGAAGCTGTCAACCTGCTGCAGGAACCACTTAAATCTAATGAACTCTTCATCTCCCAGATCATCCAGAGTGTTTAAGAGGTCCTCCGCTGTCATCACGACTCCCTGATAAAGTGATAAAAGTCATCCTGTAACCTGTTTAACTGAGTCAAGCACAACTGAATACCTTTGTAAACAACCGTAGAAATGCATTCAGGTTATTTTTGGAAGACATATTGACTGGTTTATGAATAAGTGTTGAACAAATAAGTTTTTTTTATCAGATTCTTGTAATTTCTTTCTATATTTGATTTGACATTTATCCAATTCTTACTCCAAAACTTCCAGCTTAGTGATGTATTCACTTTCTCCAGGTCCGACCGGAGATTTTCTCTAGAAATAAAGACAAAATTTGAGAATACTTCCTGAAAAGTTCTTAAAGAGGGGCCATGCAGTGAGGACTGAAGATCTTTGTACAAGAGAAAGTAATTGTGGCAAGGTACACAACAGAGGGCCCAGGCGGGATTCGATCCCACTGACTCCGGGGTGAGAGTCATGCACTTGCCAGTCAGCCGAAGGGAAATCCCTGTGGCAAAGTAGCCAGGGCGCATGATCAATCGGAGGCATAGTGACAGGATCCTACACTGTCACATAAACAACCACTTAATGAACACGTGGGACAACACAGGTGAGACAGATCAGCAGCCTGTACTACGAAGCCGGATGAACATAGCCAGGATTTCTCTCTGTTACCTGGGTTGACTTAACCAGACATAAACACGTACTACAAAGCTGGTTATCAACTCAGTATCTCAACCCAGGGTTTTCCAATCTTGATAAGTGCACGCTCACATAAAAGGGGTGGAGTTTGAAGCATCTGACCAATCGCAGACATGGAGAAACAGAGTGACATGTTTCACCATGGAGGAGCAGACAATGATACTAAATGCGGCAAGGTACACAACAGAGGACCCAGGCGGGATTCAATCCCCAGCCTCCCGGGTGATAGTCGTGCATGCTAACCATTCAGCCAAAGGGACATCCTCATGGCCAAGTAGCCAGGACTCATGATCACTCGGAAGCGTAGTGACAAGACCGCCAACTGCCACATGAAGAAATATGAAGAATTCAGGAACATCATTCAGGCCACAAGCAACACAGTCGCCGCAGCAACAGAAGGAAGGAATGCTGGCAGAAAATGTCTGACTCTGATAATGCATAAGTCCGTGCAACTGTACAATCATGGAACAGTATCGGACCCTGATCACTTCGGCCCAATTCCAATTCCTCTTTTCATCCCTACCCCGAGCCCTTCCCTTTGGCCCCAGCACATGAAACGGAGTTTCAAGTGTTACGGATTAAATCATCATCAGAAATGGGACAACACTTCGAAATCCTCATGCGTCACCAATAGGGGATTATCACGCTTACCGGAACTTCCCGGATTTTGGACACTTCCTCTTCCGGGCCATGTTAACGACAGCCGTTCCTGCTCTGTTATACTGTTTAAATCGGATAAACTCCAAACATATTTAAGTTTTCATTCTAGACTGAAGTGATACTGGATCAAAAGCTGGATCAAAGCGATCGATTCGCCGCGGTGAAGGGCCGAACTTTATAATAAAACACACGTTTGTTTGTCGCCGGTGGGGCACAACACCGGCACTTCACAGCATGCTAGCATTAGCCAGCTAGCGTTTACTGACGTGCTTAACATTGTGCGTCTTAAAACACACAAACATCTGAAAATCGGGTCTGTACCCCCCCGTTTCCAGTGGAACAACTGGGGACTGCCAAGAAAGGAGACGCTTTCAGATGCTTGTGTGTTTTCAGCCGCACAAAGTTAGACACGTCATCAAGCTGGCTAATGCTAACCTGCTAACAGTAGTCTGCCAGCTACTACTCTGTTAAACTTTGTAAATCGATAAACGCCAATGCCAAGTTTTCCCTTCCAGACTGAAGTGATACTAAGGAAGAAGTGGATCAAAATGACCGATTCGCCGCGGTTAAGGACTGAACTTTATAATAAACGACACACGTTTGTTTGTGGCCGGCAGTCTGCACAGTCGTGTTAGCAGGTTAGCATTAGCCAGCTCGATAACGTGCCTTACTTTGTGCGGCTGAAAACACACAAGCATCTGAAAGCGTCTCCTTTCTTGGCAGTCCCCAGTTGTTCCACTGGAAACGGGGGGGTACAGACCCGATTTTCAGATGTTTGTATGTTTTAAGACGCACAATGTTAAGCACGTCAGTAAACGCTAGCTGGCTAATGCCCTAGCATGCTGTGAAGGGCCGGTGTTGTGCCCCACTGGCGACAAACAAACTTGTGTCTTATCATAAAGTTCGGCCCTTCACCGCAGCGAATCGATCGCTTTTGATCAGCTTTTGATCCCAGTATCACTTCAGTCTAGAATGAAAACTTAAGTATGTTTGGAGTTTATCCGATTTAAACAGTATAACAAGCAGGAACGGCTGTCGTTAACATGGCCTGGAAGAGGAAGTGTCCAAATACCGGGAAGTTCAGGTAAGCGTGATAACCCCCTATAGTCGTCCGTTGGGCTGTAAACTAACATCACGGCTGTTTCAGAAGAGTTTGCAATGTCGTCTGCAGCATTTAATTGTCAATAAAGTTTTGTTGAAAAAGAAAAAAGCCTCATGCAGCAGCAATAATCCCCCTTTCCTGGGTGACTGGATTATTTCTTTGGCTTTTGGCCGAAAAAATGAAAGGAAAAGAAGACGCCTTCGACTCAAACTTGCTGTTAATGTGACCTTTCAGACATGATCAGTTGCATGTAATTTTATAAAACTAGCAACTTTGTTCATCCAGAATATTCATCTCGTCTTCTGTGTGATACTTCTTGACTTTTTTTTCTTTTTTAAAGACAAATGGTTTCAGCTTGTTCTTACCTTGACAGTTTCGGCTGTCACTTCAGCCTTCATCAGAAGTGGTCGGACTTCCTGGTGTGACGTGTCTATGTAGACAGCTGACCGGGAATTCCGACGTGACGTGTCAGGAGAACAGCTGACCGGGCACGGCAACTTACAATGAAGTGCTCGTGCCCGGTCTCGTCTGTCCTCCTCCGGCCCCCCGCTGCTGGTGACTGATGATGGAGTCCCAGGTGTGTGGGGAGGGCCTGGTATGCCCCCTCGTCCTGTTTATGCTGTTCGTTTTTCGTCGCCGTATTTCAATTGCCTCCTTTATCCATCTCTTGAATTTATTGGTTTCCGTGGTGATGATTTTGCTACTGTCCCAGTCCATGATGTGGTTATTTCTTCTGCAATGATCCGTTATAGCTGATTTCTTATTTTCTTGTTCTGCTGTTTGTTTTTTCGTCCTTGTGAATTTTTCTTTCATTTCTTTGTCGCACTCTTTTCGGTGTTCTGATTTTCGTGTTATGAATGTCCGTCCGGTCTCTCCTATATATGTTTTTATTGCACGATTTGCAGGGGATTTCGTAGATGACGTTGCATTTCTTGTCTGGCGTTATTGTGTCCTTTGGATGGACGAGTTGTTGTCTTAGTTTGTTGTGGGGTTTTATGGCTGTGTTTATCTGGTGCTTTTTCATGGTCCGTTGTATGGGTTCTGTAATTCCTCTAATGTATGGCAGCATGATTATTTCTCTCTTGTTAGTGTCGCGTGTTTGTTTTTTTCTTCCCTTCCGGTCCTTTCGCCTTGTTTCGCTGTTTTTGGCTTGTTGTTTTCCTTTGTTTATTGCCCATCTGGGGCACTGGCAGTGAATGAGTGCTTGTATGTGTTCCTCTTCCTCCTGTCTTTTAATCTGATCTGTTATGATGCTGGTGCGGTTGTACAGTGTTCTGACTACAGAGAGTTTGTGTGCGATGGGGTGCTCA